>JAIFZK010000136.1:592500-785000 GCA_027481765.1 Tenualosa thibaudeaui | reverse complement strand
CGTCATGTAACCACAGTTTATTTTGGGAAAAGGGTAGAGGGAGTGTGTGGATGCTCTTCGAGTGCAGGGTCGGGTAACCGGGACTGGGGAGCAGAGCGTAGGTTGTAGACAGGCTGTAGGTCAGGAGCCGGGGCAGAGGAGCTGAGCGTAGGTCGAGGACAGGCGGAGGTCGAATCCAGGGGCTGGAGAGCAGAGCGGAGGTCGTAGACAAGCAGGGGTCAATACCAGGGCTGGAGAGCAAGGTCGTAGACAGGCTGTAGGTCAGGAGCCGGGGCGGAGGAGACAGGCAGGGAAACAGGACGGAGACACGGGAGCAGGCAGATGACAGAAACACAGGAACTACAGGAACAGATTCAGGAGTTAGGGTCTTTAAATGCTTGCCTTGCGTGAGTAGCAGTAGGTTCGCGGACGGTCTGACAGAGAACACTGGGAGACAAGGGATTAAATACACAGCAGGACAACAAACGGCGAGCAACAGGTGGACACGTAATGATTCAATCAGCAAACATGAATGAGTGGGAGGGGCAAGTGACAGGGAGGCATGACAGAGTCTCTGTTGTAATTTGTGTAAATCGCCAAGCTCAAGGTCAGACAGACTACTCCACATAGCACATATCTAACTGTTTGCTATATTTGTGTGTGTGTCTGTGTCCAGGCTGCTATTGGCTCCACAGCGCTGGACCTGGCCCGTGAGAAGGCAGATAAGACACTGGAAGTGTACGGCCTGCAGGTGCTGACTGTGGCTGTTCTGGCCATCCTCATCACTGCACCCATTGGGGCCGTGGCCATCGGCCTCACTGGCCCAAGAATGCTGCAGAGGTACACCAGCATGCCCGATGAGCAGTCAGGTATGTACGCATTAGCACACACAAGCACATACACACAAACACACACACAAAGGGCTTACAGCACTCAAAGGACTTGTCAAACATACATACATATACACACACACATTCATTTACACAGACCTAACTTGCTCTCTCTCACACAAACACATGTATAGGTAGGCATCCGCATTCTTACAGACACACTCGCAACCACAACGTGTACAACACGCATACAAGCATTGTATAAACATACAAAAATGAGAAGTAAGATCCTGTCTAGTGCAAATGATGCCCACGACCCATCCATAGAGAGACTGCATAGACAGCTGCTGTATCTCTTAGTGTTTATGCATGCTCTCTCTCTCTCTCTCTCTCTTTTCACAGAGAAACCACCAGAGGCAGCTACAGCAGCTTCTGATGGCAAAGACATTACCACCATTGAAAGCAAACTGTAAATAGAGAGAGGGGAGAGAGAGAAAGTGAGTGAGAGAGAGAGAGATCATGCTGGATGGCACTATTTATATTTTTATTTTCTCCAAAAATAATGTCTAAAAGCTAACTTATATTCCTATGATCACACAGACACAAAATTATATTTATGCTCAAACAACTGATTTACTAGACATCAAAGCGAAATATTGTTTTTGATAAATATTCTAAATAAATTGCAATTAAATTGCAATACAATGCAAGACACTGTTGTCTGAAGGAGTCTTATTCTTTAAAAATGTTGATGAACTTTACTTGCTGCTGAGTTTAGATACAATAGAGAACCAACTTCCTTTTGTGAGAGTGTGTCTAATTTAACCAAGTGTAATGGTCAGATGGGTGGGTCTTAGGAAACTTATTACACATATCATGAGATGCATCAGCCCCTGCTAGCAACCCCTGTCCCAGAGTTAAAGTCAGTGTGTGTGTGGACTGTGGAAGTCCTATTACAGACACACACACACACACACACAGCCAGCAGCTTGTTTACTTGAGAGAGGACAGACTTCCAAAAATGTATGAGGTTTATGTGGTGCAGACAGGATAATCAGTTTAAAGAGAAGTGTGTCTCTCTTGTGTACACACCTCAGAAGACAGTCTCTGCCCACACACGCTAGACAGAAAACAACACTCCCTCAATGCATAAACACCTGTAACACTTTATTTCTCACACACACCCTAAGTAATCTCTTCTGTCCTCAGTGGTCTCTCAAACAGAGAACACCCATGATGGGGATCACAGTCACATTGCACCAGTCTCTTAAACACATAAGCTTTTAAATGTTTTAAAAAGGGATCCCTCCTTCTCTAGTGCTCTTAAATTGCTCGTCCCTGAACAAATGCCCGTCAGTGTGTCTGTTCTTTGGTAATCTTCAGCAAGAATAGTTTTTAGCATCAGTAGATTGTATTTTGTGGATCAGAAAAGATACTTTGATACTTTTTTGCATGTTCATAAAGGAGCAATTATAGTGAGTGAGTGTGTGTAGGGGACAATGTTTTTAATGCCCTCTCTCATATCTGGACTGTTCCTGCTGGCTCTATTCTTTGGAGGTTCTTCAGGTGAGCCCTCTCTCCCACACACACACACACACACACACACACATAGGTGGTTCTGGCTGATTGCACTAGTCAGCAACTGAAGTTAAATTTGATTGATATTAGGTATCAAACCCCTCTGTCAGTTAGTGACATTAACACTACTCCACTAAACCCTTGGATGAACTAATCCTTAAAGTCCCTGAGGTGAACTGTTTAATAATTATTAGCGAGTGGTCAGTGTTTTTTCATGATGACAGTTGAAACCCACTTCATTTTATTAAATTATATGTGCTAATGTATAGTTTAACAATTTCATACAGCTACAAAGACTTTATAATAGGCTGTGATGATTTTATTCAATCATTATCCATTTTTGTGGTGTAACACATTCATAAATGCTAATAATCTACATGACAGTATTAGTATTCATAGTCCTGACTGCACTCACAAAACATTGTCATGACTATGAATGAGTCCTTATGGCTTTATCACAATGGACTCTAAAATGTCTTTTATATCTGTTACTGTCATTTTATCATATCTTTGTAACCGAGAAATAAAATACAATATTGTGCATTGATACTTCAGGCAGTTTTAATGCATTAAATTGCTACACCTGTGTTCAGTATGTATATGATTAGGAGACATTATGACAATACTATATTTTATGAATAGATATTGCAGGCTACAGTGTCACCATGCAGAGTGCAAGTAATATTCTAAAAATCGAGAAATGCTTTGGGCTTATCTCTAGGACTAGTGTTGCCATGGTTAGATGGGTTCCAGCCACCTGAGATTGATGGAGCCCCAGTCCCACCAGTTTGCAGGCTTGTCACACTTAGACCTCCAGTTCCCAGCAAGGCTGACCCAGTCCCACCAGTCAGTCCATCCCCACCACCTCAGCCAGACTCCATGCCAGCCACACAAACCCCTCCCCTCCTAAAAAGAAACCAATGGCTTTCTCTGCTGATCTTCCTCCTGTCCAATAAGAGAGGCTCTGCTCACAAATCTGCTAAGAATGTTGTGGTAATGTCAGCCAGCTGTCGTCACAGCACTGCAACTGTTTTGCCATTGCGGAAGCTGACTCAGGAAAGGGGTGGGACCAGGCTCCAAGGGAGAGCAGAATCTGTACAGAGATTGGCCTGGAGTCAAACCCTTCAAAAAGCATCCAGCTCGGACTCATCTGAGGAGCTCAAGGTGTAGACTAAGGACAAACTCACTGAACTTCATTTATATTCTAAATGTACTTCCCTTTCAGATGTATTTACAAATGATCTCGACTTCTTTTAATCAGCACAAAAAGCAGCAAATGACACTAGTTTTGCACTGAAAATAATAAATTATGAAAGTCTTTTTTATAAACTTTTTTTCATATTAATGTTCCACAATCATATTAAAGTCTCACATTCTCCTTTATGCTTTTTTTATGTTTTGGCAAAATGTGCCAAAAGTGTGACTCCTGAAGTCATAAAAATACACTGAGGTTTGAAATCTGTCCAATGGACAATATAGCCTACGAGCATTTACCAGGTCCATAAATAGCTGTCCACGCACGTTTCCATCCTCATAATGGTGATTAGTATTACATTGTGTAGGGCATATGACTGTCATTTTTTAGTCCTTTGTGGCGTATAAGTGGGAACAGTGAGGTATTTCAGAATGCAACATCACAATCAGTCCCAGGTGATCTATGTTCTGTCAATATTATTTGTTTACCATATTGATCTTCCAGAGGTGTCTTAGCCTTTCTGTAATAATTAAATAAAACAACCAGGTATACAGTATAATGACACTATAACACTGCTTTAGGTAATATCACAACAAAATGTAATATTTTTCACACTATCATGTAATAACTGCATTTTATATCATACAACCGTTACTTTGGGTCTTACTATTTATTATTTCTGATTGAACAAGAGATATTAATCATAAGTGCAATATCCAAGGATCAGTGTTGGGGAGTAACGAATTACATGTAATGAACCTACATAATTTAATTACAAAATTAAGGAGCTACTCTGTAAAAATGTATAATTAAATTAGTTACTTTGGGAAACAGTCAAGGATTACAATTTCAATGACATCTGAATATCTTCTGCAGAAACACTGGCTGTATATTCAATTCACTTATATTATATACAGCACCTTTTACAATAGTATTGTCTCATGGCGCTTTACAGCACCCAAGAGCAATACGGGCAAGGAAAAACTCCCTTGTGGTAGTTAGTCTAAGAAGAAACCTTGGGATCCATGACTCAAGGGGCTAACCCAACTGCCAGGGGTCATGCAAGAAAAGTGCAATCAGTTCATATTCAGTGATATTTCTCTTGCTCTGCCAGTTTTCCTTTTGCACAACATCCTTCTTTCACAGCTGAAAGTGTTATACTATTTTGATGTGTCTAATAGGTTCTCCTTTCGTGTTTGGATGGGGCTCTTGGATTGGCAAAGTCACCAATTAACTTGCAAATGTCCATCCACAAGGATTTACGGTACTTAGCTGGCCAACTAGCTAACAATGTCTTGTACACAGCCAAGCCACACTTCCAATTATGAACCTTTGACAGACAGCGTTTCATTATCCTTCCTCTTTGAACAGACTAAAAATAAGTTTAGGTCTTATCTAAACTTTGTGTGATGCAGCCTTGCCACTAATGACACATTACTTTACAGTACCTTTAGTAGACTGTTTAGGCTACTCCATGTAAAATTAGCTGTACATAGCTTTACATTCATGCATTTAGCAGACGCTTTTATCCAAAGCGACTTACAAAAGAGGATAACATTCAAGTGACAGCACAATGAAACACTAACAAAGAGTGCATATTGCTAACATAACATTTGCAGTATTTTAAGTTAAAAGTGGAATATTTTAATAAAAGTGCAATCTAGAGAGATATTACGAATAAGAGGTTAAGTGCATTCCCGGTATTTAGAAGTTCAAGCCAGGAGATATTCTTCGAAGAGCTGGGTCTTCAAGAGTTTCTTGAAGTTGAAGAGGGTATATGTTGATCTGGTAGCACTTGGAAGGTCATTCCACCAGCGTGGAACAACACATGAGAAGAGTCTGGATTGACCTGCGCAAGGTGTAGCGTAGCGTGGAGGTGTGCACAATCCCTCATGAATAGACAGCTGACTTATCCAGTGATGTTTACCAAGTGCGTATGAGTGTGTGTATGTGTGTCTCTGTGTGTTGTAACAGGATCTTATGCAATTTATGCATGGTTTATAGCTTTGTATTAATTAATTAATTCATTTCATTGATCACAATGAAACATTACATAAAAATAAGTAGTATTGGTACTGGAGGGAAAAAATAGACTAAATTAAGTCAGTCAATTGAAAGCCAGTATTAGCGAGGCCTTACGTTATTTGTCCTACCAGCCTTGTATTCACTGTCTGTGTTAGTCTAGTTATTGTTTGTGTGTGTTGTAAGTATGTAGTGGGTAAAGGCTACAGGGAAAATGGCCAGTCCCTTCTCCCCTAGTTTGAATCGGCCAGAGAGGATTAGCTCAGTGTGTGGTGTGAGTGCAGGGTGCAGGGATTCTTGTGAGTAAATTGGATAACATGTACCCCATGTTAGTGTGACTAACTCCGGTCCTCCATTCCTCCGATCACTTACCAAACAAAATGACAGTATGCATGTGCATGTGAGTGTACCTGTCATATATTTGGACTGTGGAACAGATCCACTGATGCTATTGATGGGATCTTTGTGTCTTTCTTCTGCTCTTTCTCTTTATTTGACTTTTGTTTTCCTACGACACACAAAAGATTGTATTACATTTTACTGTTTAGCTTGTTCTTTCTCCATCTTCTCTCGCTCTCTCCATCTCTCATACTCAAACCCACATCCATGCACAAGCACATAGCCATACCCTCTGCTCCTCTGAGCTCTGGCAGTAGTGTGTTCTTGAGTTCTGGAAGTCGGATATCTTCCCTATGTGTGTGTGTGTCCCTTCTTTTTGTCACTGGTCCAACCGACCGCTCACACACCAAACTTCTTTCACTGGGTATCTGAAAAGAACACATACACACATAAGCACACAACTCAATCCTGTGCCAAGCTTTCATTGTTTTGTCATCATATTTAATGAAGTATATGAAAACCTTACCAGTAAATCTCTCTCTCTCTCTCACACACACACACACGACTAGGCAGAATAATTTTTTTAGGGCAAATTCCACGTGCGACAAAACTCCCATGTTGCTGTGGCTGTCTTAGCCTTGGTCAACACAATGGGCAAAAGGGCTCTTAATCTCCCAGGCAACCAGCCTATTTTGGACCTTGTCCTTGACCAATCAACAGCTTTGTCACCTGATCCTGTCAAGAGGTTCACTACACACATGCATGTCTATTTGCTGTGGATTGTCTTGATTATAACAGTGTCAAATGTTAGGGCCGTAGCATATTGCTTGCACACTCGGTGTGCACCAAGCGCATGAGAAATTCATCATCGTTGCTGCATGCGTACCTCCTAGATTTTGTTACCGTATGCACATATACCACGGGCACAGAGCACTCACTCCTGTAAGCAAGTAAAACTGTTCACTAATATTCATTTGCTGAGTAAACCTGGATGTGTCCCAAGAGTCTGTGATTTGTCTGTGTCTGTATTACGGTCGTTAATTAGCAACACTAGCTTGTTAGTTAAGGTTGAGGTTCAGTAACTGAACTATGTTGCTGTGGTAGGGCACCGGACCCCTAGACAACTAGAAAAAACTTATGCTTGACTGCTGCGGTGCACACTGTGTGCAAAATTTTCACACACAGCCATGAGCGCAGAAGTGTACCGTCTCCTTTACAGGTATCATGATAAAATCATGATAACATAATTACATTATTGTTTGCAACCACCTTTCTTCAGCCTAACCTGTAGTGGCCCTCAGAGAATACAGAAAAAAACAGCCTCATTCATACACACAGAAACAAACAAACCTGTACAACAAGGTGGCTGGACAAAGACTGCTGGCAGGTTCGGCTGAGGATGTTCATATGTTTTTTAGTTTTGTCAAAGGACCTTAACACACATCCACATGCAAACACATGCAAACACACACACACACACACACACACACACAGGATGTAAACACAAAATACACAATTCAGTCCACATTTCTACACTGAATAAAAGACACTTAAAGTGTAAGAAACAAATGCATTTTGGGAAGTGTAGTACTTAAGTGTCCCTGGCATTGTCCCCAGTCCACTTGTGAGTGGGTTATGGGTAATGGGAGGGATGGGTCTTGAGGAGGTAGAGGCGGGCTCCAGGCTGGTGAGGGGCCAGTACTCAGTCTCATCCTCATTAGGTTTTGCAGCTGCTGTGGGCATGGCCTTAGGAGTGGGATCTTTTGGAGCAACAGCCTTTAAAGATGAAGAGGACAATAAAATGTGTGTGTGTCTGTGTGTGATTGGGTGAGTGTGTGTATGTGTGAGAGAGAGCATGCCAAAGAGAACATGAATATCATTAGCAGAAAAAGAGAGAGAGAGAGGAAAAAAAGAGAGAAAATAGGCGAAAGAAGGATTTAGTTCCAGTGGTTTATTGTGAATTTCCTGTCTGCTCTGTTTTTAAAGTCATGCATAAGCCAGTGCCCAAGGGTGTCACTGTGAATGTGTCTCACCTTTCTCTCCTCCGTCTCCTGTCTAGCTGCCCTGACTCCTTTGGGTGAGCCAGTGGTCTCCTTCAGGTCCTCCTTATAACTTTGCACCTGATGAAACCTGTACAGTAGTGTGTAAGGACAGGGTTGAGCTTTGTGTGAGTGTGAGTGTGAGTGTGTGTGTGTGTGTGTGTGTGTGTGTGTGTGTGTGTGTGTGTGTGTGTGTGCGCGCGCGCGTGTATGCATTTACAGTACCTGATGTTAAAGCCATCTTTGGTAAAATACTCATGTTGTTGGAGAGCCACACAGCAAGGTCTATTATCTGGGTCAATCTGCAGACATTCCTAGCACACATACAGTAAATACAACACACATATGGCAGTATCTAGTTGTAAGCTGGTAAAAAATGATCTTTCACCTGTATTCTGTTTCATGCATTCTTGCATGAGCAGTGTGAAGGATTGATTGATCAGTTGTGTGTGTGTGTGTGTGCGCATGTGCAAGTGCAGTATGTAGTGTACCTTGGTGAGGCTGGCCGCAGATGACGTGAGCGTTGGGAAGCGCATGTCGAGTGTCTGAGTGTTTGTGTGTGGGATCTCAGGAAGAGCGACTCCAGAGAACAGTGGGTTTCTATAGAACATCTCTTGGTGCCGTGGTGTGAGACTACCTACACGCATATGCATACGCACACACACACATGCGGACACACACACACACCTTCCAGTCAAACTGCTCCTTTAATTGCACATGACCTCTCTTCCCCTTAATCACTCCAATTAGCTGCATGTTTGATTTTTTTTCAGGCATCAAAAGTAGTGTTAAATTATTTTCACATTACAGTGTTACATTTTATTTACATTTGAATGAAGAATACTAAAAGTCTGGTGTGAGAGACAGTCTGCTCTCTGCCTTGTTGAAAGGGGATAACAGAGGAAGAACAAGCTCTTTTGGCCCAGCTCAATAAGAACAACTGTCTGTCTGTCAGTGAAAGGCTCTGCCTGGCAGTATAACTGTAAGGAACTTGACTGAATGTGTGTGTGTGTGTTCGTTTGTATGTGTACTTACCAATGCATCTGATGATGTGATAGAGCTGGTCAATGTCAGAGTCACCAGGAAATAGAGGCTCTCCACTCAACATCTCCATAAACACACACCCAACAGCCCAGATGTCCACAGCCCTGTGCGCGCGCGTGCACACACACACACAGACTACAGTAAATATATCCAAACCATGCACACACAGATGGGTATACATAATATTGACCAACAGACCTCTGCTCAAATCTCTTCAGTTTTACAGACAAACACTGTCAGACATACATGATACTAAAGGTAAATCTCACTGCTCCTCTTTAGGACCTACTTGCCATATTTGGGATCTCCTACAAGTAGTTCAGGTGCTCTGTACCAACGCGTTGCCACATAGTCTGTGTAGGCCTCCCCCGGCAAAGCCAGTGTCCGAGCAAAGCCAAAATCACATAACTTCAACATGCCCTGCTGTGACACCAGAACATTCTCTGGCTTTACATCCCTGTGAATGATCTACACACAAATACCACATATTATGCATAAACGGTTTACTGTTGAGCAGACAAGTTAACCGAATGTGTTTAAGAGCAGAGATACATGAGTTTGGGGTGAAGCCAGTAGTTGTTGATGCTTTCTGTGTCACGTTTGTTAAGGGTGTGTGAATAAAACTACGCTGACAAAATTCAATATGTGCAACTCTGAGGTTTCTCTTGTATACCGTCTGGCCAATGAAACAAAATACAAACTGGTGACAAAACCTTAATCTGAACATGCCTAAAAGGATTGAAATATTCATCACCGTTGTGACAGAATAACGGGAAAGAGATATGGGGTGTTTGTGTGTGAATGTGTACAGGTGTGGGTGTGTGTGTCAAATAATTGCTCAAGTCAATGCAGCATGGTGTGAGATCACCTGTAGGATCACTTTTCACCACACGCACACACACACACACACACTCATACCTAAGCACACATACACAAACATACAATAAGGGATACAGATTAGGGATGCACTGATCCAGCTTTTTTGATTCAGATACTAATTCCAATATCTGGATTTTGCATATCGGTCAATACCCAATACCGATCCATCTGATATCACCACTGAATTAATAAATACCTTCATAACCAAGAGATTGGCTAATGAGCCTATAGAAATACTGACAAAAACACTGACTTAAATTTAATAAATTGCTATTTAAGCTACATCATAAAAAATAAACAAATATGCTACAGCAATGTAATTGAGTTGCATTTGCTAGGACTAGGTCTAATTAGGCGTCTGTCACTAATGTGACAGCAGTGAAACTTACGTATAACTGTTTCAATGCAAGCAGTGAAAATTAGAGCTGGAGATGAATGCACTTTATTATGTTTATAATGTTTTATTATGTTTAGAAACTTAACAACTTGAGGAAAATCTTTACTGGATTATAACAGAGACGTACCACCTGCGTTTTTGTAATGATTTTGACTGCTTATAGAACTAAGCACAAACGAAGTGAGCTAGTTGGAGAGTAGGCTATACTATGGGACAATCCAGGTGTAAACACAGCTGGCTGTTCATTTGAACCTGCACGCGCCTATAGCCTCTTTGTAATTTTACTAATAGCACTAAACAAATCCATGTTTTTATACATCTACACTTTGCATCTGCACATAGGTGAAGCTTGTAAATTTTTTGCAAACTACTAGAAGTATTCACGTGCACGGTAGCCTCGGGCACGGGGTTGTTGCTGTCCTTGTGGTCATGGTCAGAAGTAGAAAGGAGCGGATCGGTCCATGGATCGGCTAAGTTTTTCCAATACTCGATCCAGCTCTTGTCCATATCTGGATATCCGATCCAAATATCGGATCGGTGCATTCCTAATAAGGATAGAATGGAAGCATTGGATTGCTAAAGCATGTACCTGCTGAGGTAATTCCATTCTATTTGGTGTACTGTACTGTAACATATTTACAGTAGATACAATTTGAGACATGACTGCATTTGTGGGAAAAAAACCTTCTCACAAATAGCTAATAACTAAATAAAAAATTGCTGTGCTGGCAACTGGTCTTTGATGGCCTCATAGCTAACAACTTTAGGGTAGTTGATGGTTTGGTTGGGCAACCAGCTTCTCAAGTTGGTGGTGTAGGCTAACTATTTTATCCAGCTAGCCAAAGCAGGCGAAACCATTAGATGGTCAAAGCTGCTTCAGCTTCAGCCCCAACCAGGTATGACCACCAAAATCAAATAGAATGTCCACATTTGTTTAAACTAAATCATCACAAATCAGGCGAAAACATATAGGCCTCCCTTAAGACGCAAAAATGGTCAAACCAGCATGTTACCGGCCTATGGTCAATTCATTTTTTATCAGGTTGCAGACCTTACTTACAATTTTGTCACATCTCATAACAACAAACTGTGATTTTGCACACATACATTGTGCTGATGACAGTAGCTGAGAGCCCTCAGTATCTGGTACAAATAAGCCCGGCACCGGTTCTGCTCCAGCCCACTGGGATGGAGCTCGAGCTCATCCAACAGGTTCCGATCCACAAACTCGAACACCAGGTACCAGCGGCGTCTCCGCTTGCACACCTCCAGCAGGCTGACCAGATTCTCATGCCGCAGTTGCTGCCACACACAAAGAGCATCGTTGTTTACCTTTATCATGGCAATGGCAGTTGACGAACTTTGTGCATGCATGCATGTGCGCACAAAATTGTGAAAATCTTACTTTTAGCATCTTTATCTCGCGGAGGGCGATCTTCTTCACGCTTTTATCATCCTCACTCTCCAAAAACCTCTTCACGGCTACGATCTTCCCGGTGTCTCGATTGCGGCACTTGAGCACCATCCCGTAGCTACCCTCTCCAACAAGCCCCAAATTTTCATATTTTTCCATCAAGCGCGAGCAGGTGGACTTCACCTGCACAATACGGCGACGTCTTTGTTGTGTAACTTTAGCCAGCCTTAATAATGAAGCGTCTCGAACCCACCCACACACGGCGGCTTCATTTCACCAAGTCGCAGGGAGACTGTTATATAACTCAAAGTTAAACCATTACACATTAGCGGATACTGTCTGTTAAATATTATAGACCAGGGCATTGCCCTCCCAACCTGCTACACACGGCTTTTCCAAGCGATATCCCAAGGGCATTCACGACAGGGCATCAGGAGACAAAGCTGTCGCCGGGAGGAGAGGCACCCGTCACGCTGTTAAATGTCTTCGCGCCTGCTTGCACCTGGGCTAATTTGCGGATTGACCAACAGAGGATCAGCTGACAGCGCAGGTAAACCATGGCAACGGGCCTCCCGCGTGATACACAAACGGAGCAAGATCCGACTTTAGATGCCCGAGTAAGTTACATTTTAGAACCCACTAGTCTGGTCTACACTGACACTCATCAACCAATGATGAGGCGAGGCGAGTCAAGGTGAATTTAAGTGGCCGTTGGTGATCTTGTCTAAAACATTTTAGAAACATTTTCTCACAGGCTGAAGGCCGTGTGCGCTTAAGGCTTACCATTCTTGGTTCCTTGAATTAGTTATACTCTGACGAATTTAGAGAAAGTTCCAGGTTTCAGTTATTCTGAAATGGCTTGCATCAGTTAACTTCATGAAAAAATGCCCCGGAGAAATGTGTTGCATGTAGCCATTGTATGGATTATAACTTTAACTATTGCAATTCCTTTGACAAGATCTTTTCCATTCAAACCACAATATTAACATATAACTATATTCAAACAACATAAATACCAAAATCCAAGCCATTACATTATTTCCAAACTAAATCTGTAGTCCATCCATCAACACCAATTCAATACCTTCCAAAGGATTGTGTTACATTGCGCATTAGAGAAACAGCTGTTTAAAAAGGATGACCATATGTGCAGTTTCTCAGTAGTTTCGTTTTTATTGAAAGTTGACACGCTCACGCATACACATACACACAGTTGGGATTGGTCGCGCGGGAGCTGAAAGCAGTGCGACGCCCCAGCAGGTAAGAGGCGCCAGGCTCTGCAGATCACCTACATTTTTTTGTAATCTTTCTGTAGAAAAGAGCGGAACATTCAGTCATCAGGAGCGGGAGCTGTTAGGTCTCACAGAAGGACGCGCGCACTCACACACACACAAACTAAACATACGCACACTCATACACCCCCACACACTAAAAGCCTTCCATTCACCACAACACAAAAAAGCTCAACCTGCTCACAAGAACGACCCAACGACAACCACACACAAATAAACGTGCATGCGTACAAGAATACCAGCATTGATCTTTTTTTGAACCACTCACACAGCTGCGGTGTCACCCATCTCACAGCAAACAGACAGGGAGAAAGAAAAGAAAAGGAGGCGGAGGAGAGAGAGAGAAAACAGTTATAAGGCACCATCTCGCGTTATTATTAACTACCAAAATAAATTAATCGAGTGTGAGCGTTGATTTGCGTCCATCGTGTGCGAGCTGTCCCGGTTGACCAATCCAGAAACCTCTACCACCTCCAAGTGACATCACCAGTTCTGTTTGTTCCTCAGAAATAAAAAAGGAAACTGGAAAAAAAAATTAAACAACCAAAAAAAAAAGCTTCTTTAGGTTCTCTTGTTCTGCTCCAGCAGTTAGGCAGTCCATGGACATTCCAGAGAGAAAGACAGAAAAATAGAGGACATGAGAGAAAGAAAGAGAGCGCTGTGAATGTTGGGATATTTTGTCGCTTTTTTCCCCCTCCGTCAAACATCATGGGTCAAGCTAGCTCCAGCTCTTCAGCGCCTTTGCCCAGCGAATCGGCTCTCTCCGCCCTGGCCGCCACCCCTGCCGGAGCCAATCCCACCACGGGAGGAAGGGGGACCGCGGCCCATGCCGTTGCCCATTGGCCCGCGAGCGCCACCACCACGCCGCATATCTCCACCAGCTCCGCCACCTCGGATCTCCCTTTCCCGCAGAGCACGAGTCTTCTTCTCTTCCACGTTCAGACGCACCTCTCCTCGAAACATCACAGGCTGGATGGGGTACAGAAGACAGTGGGCTCAGATTAATTTGAGGCAAAGATACACATTACTAAACAATAACCGATGTGTCGTGATATAACACCCATTCTGGTGAACATATCAATTTGCCAGAGAAATTTTAAACCACAGTGGGAAGCATAGATCACCATGTATACTTTGTGTGTGTCCGTGTGTGAAGTGGAGAAATTCTAACCTTGGCAGCCAGGATCCTTTGCACAGGCTCAGAGTCATCAAATACCACGAAGCCAAAGTTGGGCAGTTTCCCACCAACACCCTTGGTGTTGATGCGCATCTCAACGACATTCCCAAAAGCTGCAAAACAGATGGTATAATAAGATTTGTTCACAACTTATTGTCTTTTCTCCAGCTCCTTTCTATGCAACAAACTTGGAAAGTTTTTACCATGTCTTGCACATGTTCAAACCTCATTGACTTGTGTTGGCATAATGTTAGCTTACATCAAAAAAATCGAAATTGTTTTAGATACGCCTTTCAAAGACAACAACAACTGATATGTAGCTACAGAGAGTTGTCAAAAGTGGTGTTACAGATATAGAACCACAGAATTCTAAATGGCATCTGCTACTGAAAGCATAAAGGGCTGCAATACTCAGAGGCCACTCACTCATGAAGAAGTCTTTGAGCTCGCCCTCGTCAATGTCATGTGGCAGGTTGCCCACAAAAAGCTGGTGGGAGTCTGGGTACCGAACCGTTCTGCGCACCTCCTGCTCACCTGACTCCCCATCCCCACGCCCTACACGAACGAATGAACAAACACACAAAAAAAAGTGAAATGTTTAACTGTCAAGTCAGCTGCTGGCTTAAGTCCCCTGTGAAGAACTGAAAGAGGATTTTTCATTGCATCCCCTGGAAAAAACTTGTGAGTGCAAGTGGGCTTTTTATGATTGTTCATACCTTTGAAACTGAAGTAAGGCTTTCCACTGGATTCTGAGGCTGCACCCTCTACAAACACAGACACACATATCGACATTAATCTGGTGCTGCTGGGAGTGTGTGTGTGTTGCTGATTAGTCAGCCATTTGATGGTGTTGGAGCTCATCAGTGAGAGTGTGTGGCCCAAATTTAAGTGGTATGTGCAGCCCCTCTGCCATCAGCAGACCTGTGTGCGAGTGTGTGAGTGTGTGTGTGTGTGTGTGTGTGTGTGTGTGTGATGTTCTGTCCCCTCACCTGGTCGGTTTCCTCTCGGGACAAAGCCTGGCCTCTCCCGAGCCCGCTGGTCTCTAGGCAGTGCTGCCTGGGCATCCGTCTTCACCTCCACCCTGGGCTGAAGACACAACACACACAATAAACAGAACAGAAACAAACAAATCAAACAGAATACTGTTGTTAAATAACTAAACAAGAAAAATGTGCAATTGTGTGCCGAGTGGGGAGCTCTTACTTGTGGGCTGGAGACTTTGACCACGTGAGGAGGGATGCCAGAGGCAGGAAGAGTTCCGCTGGGGGGCAGATTCTTACTGGTCACAGAAGCCCAGGAGAAAGTCTGAGGAATGTCCAATCAGAAAGCAGCATTCATGCAGTGCTTAGCCATAGCAAATTAGCTACTGCACCCACTAAGGGTAATGGTGACAAATGGTGGTTCCTGGGGCCCTACAAACTGCTACATTAAAGATATTCATTCCCACTCCCATACCAAATATGACAAGAGGTCATTTAGAAAAAAAAACCTCACTTTTAAAAAGAAAGCAAAACTGAAGATGACCGACTTTGACCCTCCTCCACGTTAGCCAATCAGTACGCAGAGCTCACCTTGGGTGGTTCAGGTGTTTGTGGAGGTGGAGTCTGAGCAGGTGCAGGGGAAGAGCCCTTCTCTTCAGGTTCTTCTGGAACCTTCTCTTCCTCCTCTGGCCCCACCTCTTCTGCCTGGGACTCTGCCTCCACCACCGGCTCAGCACCAGCCTCCTGACTGGCCTCGGGTTCAGGCTGAACCTCTGGCTCTGCCTCTGGGACCGCCTCCTCCTGAGGCTCCTCCACACCATTACTACCGAACACACACACACACACACACATTTACTTACAAAGGGTTCAATGGGAAATGGGCATTTATGACCTCAAATCCAGCATGTCTGTCTATATGCACATGTGTGTGCAAGTGTATTTAAAAAAACAACAACAAAAAATGTGTCAGAAAGTGACACCAAGATGAATGACCATAGAGAAAAACCAACATAACAGGCCCCTGTAGGCACAAAAGTATGTGTAGTTTAGACATTTAAGACATAGAAAAAAAGTTCTTCATTCATGTTTCATTCAGTTTAGTTCTTCATTCATCAAGTTCAAATGTATCTGCAGTTGTTTGTGTATGAGTGTGTGTGTTTACCTCACGGGTGCATGTTCATAGTAGGCTGTGCTGGAGGGCGTCTCCTGGGGCTCGGGTGAGGTGTGGGCCTCTTGCTGTTCCTCCTCAGCTTCCTCCTCCTCCGAATCTGCACACACACAGACCATGGTTGTCCAAAAAATATTTGATACCCAAATCACTAAAAATTTGTATGGATTTATCAATTGGCAAAAGTAGCAACACCAACACTGCTGTCTTTGCCTCCTTCCGCTGACACCCAATTTCAGACAGGCACAAAGTCCTCTCCTTCACAAACTACTCTACACATCGGACACTAGCTGACAAAGCTGACTTAACATGCCAAGTACCACTGCTGGTGGGACTTTTCACAGCCAGTTTTAGTTGAAAATGCCACTGAAATTTTATATTTTCCCGTTCCGTAGTACTGAACATTTTCTGGGTATAGGTATCGACTTTGAAATTCTAGTATTGTGACAATCAAACATTTCCCAGCTTTGTGTTTGTGCATGCAATCACTTTTTCCTGAATTTATCAGATCAAATTAGCCCTTACTGTAGTTTCTGAACAATCAGGATAGCTAGGTGGAGAGGAGTACTCTTTAGAATCCTAACGTTCATCATACTAACAGGGATATTAATGATGCAAGGAAAGTTTATTGTGACATGCATATATAGTTACTGGAGGTAAAAATGCAGTGAAACTGGGTGTTTATCAGCCTATTTTGTGCATAAAAAATGGGGGGGATGTGTGCCTATAGTGCAGTAGAGGAGGGGTTGAGGACGATGTACAATACTCCCATACACAAACAAGGAGCACCCCAGAGCAACAGGGGCATGGAAAAACTCCCTTATTCAAGGAAGAAACCTTAGGCAGATCCATGATTCAGGGGGGCAACCCAAAGCCAGGGGTCATGCAGGACGTCTGTTTGTTTGTGGGGAGGAGAGTGGTGGGCTCCTGAGGATGGGCATAGGTGATGGCTGGGCTTGGTTGGGGTGGGGGCAGTTAACTGTGAGTGGGTGGGGAAGGGAGGGGGGGTTAAGGTGAAGAGTGGCTGTGTGCTGTGTGTATGTAGGGGTGGGGGGCTTACTGGTGATAGCAGGGTTAGGGTTGTAACCCTTGAATTCTGTACAAATTTCCCCGTTTACCACCTCAAAAGCATCCTGAGATTGTAGAACCATGCTTGATTGACATTAAAACAGTTCTTGCATCTTTTCATTCATTCTGTATCTCACAAATGAGATCTGCCTGCCTGTATCTTATTCTGGCAAAATGTGACTTTAAATGGCAGCGAAGTCTAAAGAACATATTGAATATCTTCTTTAGACTTTGCTGCCATTTAAAAAGTATATATAAAAAGCATATACTTTTTATATATTTGAAAAGTATATTATTCATAATTTCAAATAAAATCATTTTTATATCTCTAACAAGGACTTCATGTCTTTTTCCTTTGCAATATTTCCAATTCACACTGAGTTCATGAGTGTTTCCTGGGAAAACAAGGAAATATCAAAGCGATCCAAAAATTTTCAGCAGTAGTGTACGTTATCAGGTGAAGCCTCATACTCAGCATACTTAAGTACACGTGAACATAGTCTGTGATTGCAAATGTTACAGAGGAGGGTGAATAAACAAAATATGGAAGGCTAACTTTAGGATGTGTGCACACAGACAAAGCAGAACTCACCACCCAGCTCTGCTTCGGAGTCGTTGAAGATCTCCTCCTCGTAGCGGAAGATGTCATTGTGCACATAGAACTTATTCGCTGCAGAGCCCTAAAAAGACAAAGCAGAGTTTGTGGGCTGGTAACTACATATGCCTGTGCCTGCTGTACAATTGCACTTTCAGTGCGTCCAGAAAAAGCAGGAGCACTGACAGCTGTCTTCTGCCAAGTTTTTAGAAGGATTTAGACCTAGGTGGTGTAAGGGCCATGCATAAAAACTAGAACTGGAGAATGGTTATGTGAGCTCACCAAAAAAACAATACAAAAAGAGCATTGATGTTCATGTCTCTTACAAGGTGTGCATGAGTGAGAGGGGGGAGCCCATACCTCTGGTGCCAGCACAAATGTCTGCATGAACCTCCTCATGGGACGACCGCTGTTGGACAATTCCCCCATCACCTGGACAACGACCCCATCACCAAGGGTCGCATGAGCATCAACATGACGAATCTTGGTGTGACACTCACTGAACTGCAGCGACATCACCTTCTTATGGATCTCCTGCAGGCAAAAAGTCAAACATTCACAGACTGTAGAGCAACAGGCATTACCAGTTCTTTTTTTGCAAGTACAATTCTCAAACATATTTCATTGGCATATGGTCAGACATGCCTCACAATCTCACAGTCTCATCAGCCAGTTGTTTTGTGTATATTTGTGTGAAAACACTTACAGATAATCACATGGAATAATTTAAATCAAATATTAATGTTGAGTTCCTAAAGTCACTTTAGACATCTTTAAAACAGAAGATTTCTGAGGCACAGGACAGCACAAACACAGACCAACCTAAAGCATTTGTTCCAGAAGCAGTACCTCTGCAAACCTCACCAAACAGAACTTTCCAGTCCCACCCCCTCATGGATCGTCATTTTCGTCATTTGTCATTTTCACCATTGAAAAACAGATTATAACCCATGCTATCAGAACCACACTATGACTCCTAACTAGCTACGGCAGGACAAAACGATTGTCTGTGGTCATAAAAATGACAGGTTCATATGGCATCAATCTTGTTTTAATAAAAACATATTTTATTTGTGACTTCATGAGGAACCACTACACTACTCAGCATCCTGAAGTGCAAATCGACGTAAATTGGTGCCCTTGATTGGTGGAGACTCCCGTTGCTTGGGAGTTTGTTTATGACACCACAGACCAATCGCCCAACAAAATGTCTCTGTGCTTGGAGGGAGCGATGGCGGCAGGGGAAGTAGGGAATGATCACTTATTTAAAGTCGAATCTGCTCGCGGCAAACTGTAGGAAGTTTGTCATTGTTATGTTCTCAATTAAATACGGGGCTTGGCGAACTATTGTTAGATTATAAACGCGATCACAATTACTTATGGGACGTCTATGGAAAAATTAATGGAGTCGTATTGCATCTAAACCAAGGTTATGATGTAAGGAGCACTGGCCAGCTCAACTGAAAAGTACCTAAATAACACCACTGGACAGCAATTGAAGATCAGTTTGCTGTGTATGGTTTGAGCAGAATCCTTTTTTTTATCCATTGAAGGTTCTTGTTTGTGCTGGCACCAGGTGCAACTTCACAGTTAGTCTACAAACACTTGCAAGTAAGGCTTAAAACATGTGTCCCTATATTTTGCAGTTATTGTGTTACACACATACACTTTAACTCTGTGTGCACATGTGTATGGCTATCCAAGTGCGACTTACAGCCTGCCCATAGACAGCCTCCTCTGGTTTTCCGCTGCTGTCAAGGCCCCCATGGACATAGGAAGAGTTCCTGCCATAAAACCTAGGATAAGAGAAGAATATTGGTATGGCAGGTTAGACACCCTATGGAAACTACTAAAAGACATCATGTATTCTGACTGACGTGGCTCAGGATGTTCTATCAAGCTTTCAATGATATTTGACACACACCTGTGCAGGTAGTCAGGAGCCTTGTTCAAAAGTGTGTAGTACTGCCTCACAAACTCGCGACCTACGAGCAGGGGGCTTGGTTTCTCCATAACCATCTCTTAGGGAGCAGGGAGCTGCACTGAAAGAGAGAGGAAGGTTAGTGTGGTACCTTGGGAACAATAGAGGTCCATCACAAATATCAGAAAAGACCAACACAGAGCAAAGACTCAAGTGGCAGTCCACAGATTGGATGAGACAATTGTCTAACGTAATCCTACATACAAACGAGCATAAATTGGAAAAAATCGGGAGTGGTACACAGGATTTAACCCCTGCGGACACCACCTAATCATAACCCGAGCCACTACTTGTAATGTAACATTAACCACATAACCACACGTTGACTGACGAACAGTTGACTACAATATGATCAATTGGATGAGTCATGAAAGTGTAATAAATGTATTACACATCACGAAATATGGGATAGGCGCCGTCAGATTTTATGCGACATGAGTCCTGCTAACATAAAGGCTAGCTAGCTAACCGTTGATTGTCTAGCGTAAGGCAGACAAGGAAAACTTAGCAAGCTAGCTAGGAACTGCGCAGTGCCATGAAACCCGTCCAACATGAACCAACGTTTGACTGTTATTTAAGGTTTACCATATGTAATTGAATGCACATTGAACTCATTTGTTAAGTATGTCAAACTAATTGCCTTTGTTAAGAGGTTTATCAAGGAACAATCACCACGTTCACAGGGCTGACCCAGTAGCGTATTGGGGGAAACTGTCCCTTACCAATGGCGTAGAGCTGGGGGTAGCCTGCTAGATGCCTAGCAGGGCAGCTATCGAGCTAACGCACCAGAGAAAATCTCTAGAGTTAATAACTGACGTTGATTTCTAGTTATTAGGTGATGTATATTAAAAATTGTATTTTATAACCAGGCAACATTTGGCAAACGCCAGTGTAAGAAAAGCTATTTTTGGAAATGCTTCTACACCAAGGCGAGCGAGAGAGTGAGTCAGGCTAGCTACTTTCAGACAAAGCAAAGTGGGGTCTTGCTACCTGAGTTAGCCGTAGCTTTACTTTTGCCGCAGGGCTACTCACCAGGATGAAAAGTGTTGTTGGCCTGGCGTTGCGATGCTCTGTATGGAATCGGTAAACTAACCGTATATTGATGTCACCAATCCGGCGAACAAATGGCGTTCGGGACACAGAATTACTCTGGTCTTCACACACCAGTTCGGCGTCTCACCCCCTGCTGAGCGAGCAGGGAACCCCAATGCTAAGCCGGGTGTGACGCAAAAGGCATCTTTTTCCCGCCGGGGTCGCGGCGAAATTACGTCATTCAACCTGGAATGTACTCTGAATGAACTTTGTCTCTGGCTTTACCAGAGAAATTGTCTTTACTATCAGGCTACCTGATAAACAGGTAAGTGGTTGTATGTATGTATGTATGTATGTATGTATTTATTTATTTATCTATCTATCTATCTATCTATCTATCTATCTATCTATCTATTTGTAATACATGCCATTTAAGACAAAATTTTCATGTGTGTGTGAAATTTTGGCAGAAAGATCTCAAACGATTCAAAATTCTAAGATCTAGAGGAGGTCTATTCTGACGACTGGAGGCACCACAGCATGTTATCAAAGGAGCTGCACTGTGTGTAGGCTACAGCTCAAAGCTGTGGAGCTAGACTACCCTCCATCCGACTTTTGGAAGATGTATCAATGAAGGATAACAGCCATTCAGTGTGTTCCAATGCGAGCAACAGTTTGGCAAACTTTTTATTATTAACAAGGTAGAAGCCGTATAGCCCAATGGGCACAATAACATGGAATTATTTCATAGCTGGAGTAATATGTATATATACTTTTAATTAGTATTTTATCTAATAAGTCAGGAATTGGGAACAATATAGGCTTAACACAGTAGAATGCATGTTTTTGCCCATTGTATACGGTGATACTTATACTGTGTATTCACACAATAAGAGCTACTAAAGCTGCGATATCGTTTTTGTCGCTCATAAAATCGCTGCAAAAATATCTCATATCGCTGACGTGACACCCGTGACGTTCCTACTGTAATTTTAATTTACAGCCGAATCGCGTCACATCTAATTTGCATAAAGTTCAGCAGCATCCATGTGGTTTGGTAGGCTGTGACTTGATTGCATGATTTATTTCTGGCTGTTACTTTATACGTCAGCTGTAGTTCTTGTCGACCTGTAGTGTCTGATCATCACTTTTTGTGATGGAAATATCTGTCAATATATTTGAGGATGTAACTTGACCATCAAGTTGTCAAAGACTATTTGAATAGGAGGTTACTGACCGCTCTCACTATATCCGGACAATACATCTCACGCTATCCTGACAAAACATTGCAATTTAAGATTATCTAGAACCACACATATCTAGAACTTGGGCCGGTTTACATCCATTCCACCTTGATTGTACTGACGTTCAATTTTAAGACCTATACCAAATATGAACAAAATTAGTCAAAAGGATCTCGAGAAAATAAATGTACATGAATTTCAGCGCATGTATTTTGGTATGTGGTTTGTTCATTGGTACCAAGTTAGAGCTGGGACTTCCCATGTTGTCACAGAGAAGGCGTATATTTCCGCTGAGAACCAACCACATGGCAAGATGAAGTAAACACCGCGAGACTGGTAGCCTGTTGGCAGCACAGTACCAGACAGGTGGTTCTCCCAGTCTGAGTCCATGCATCCCACCTCGTGGTTACCAAGACTGTGGACTGTTATTAGATGCTCCCTCGCAAATGTTTCCATTCTTTCCAAACTTGTTTAATTTTCATCCCTCGTATACTGTTTGACTGATTGGTCTTATTGATGAAATGTAATTTTAGTGCAGTTTCTATGTTAGCAATATGCACCCCTTGTTCGTTCTTTCGTTGTGTTGTAGCTTGATTGTTATCCTCTTTTGTGAGTCGCTTTGGATAAAAGCGTCTGCTAAATGCCTAAATGTAAAATGTAATTTATTTATGGTCGTAAATGTACTTCCAAGGTAGGTTTTTGCAAATATTAACTGTCAGAATCAAGCTTAGAGGATCACAAATAAGAAAACAATGCAAATGTATTGGATTTTTAGAGATCAAATGTCATATATCAAAACCAGTGTTGTAGTGTTATTGCAGTGTTGTTTCTGAGATTTTTTGTGTATAGGTTTACATTGCGTAATAGAATCCTATAGGCACCATAAGTACTAAATATAAGTAGCCAAAAGACACAATGTCCGGATCACCACAGACTGGTAGGTTACTGCATGATTTCATTTGGTAGGGAAAGCTGAAAATGTTAGCTCTGTTTTATGCATTTTAAATATGACTGGACAAGATTGTAGATGAGACAGATGTACCTGATGCTCCATGCTCCAGCAAGGGACAGCTAGTGAAAAATAGAGACGACTTCTTCATATGATGCATACCATACAAATGCCACGCATAGAACGTTAAAAACTGTCAAAAAAGTATAACCTTTCAAAAGATTTTCTGGCGTTAGGTCCCACAAATCATATGAAATCATTCCTAAATGTTTCTATATTTATTTCTGAGCAACATGATGTGTACTTTGGACCCTCATCAATTTGCCTACAGACAGAACAGATGCCATCAGCAACGCACTGCATTCCTCCCTGACAAATCCAGAGAAAATGATACTTATGTAAGGATGCGATTTATAAACTATCTTATAAACTGTATTTAACCCAGTAGACTTGACGGCAAGCTCAGGATTCTTGGTCTACACACCAGTCTATGTAGCTGGATCCTGGACTTTCTGTCAGGGTGACGCCAGGTGGTGAGAATGGGCTCCATCATTTCATCCTCCTTTACCATCGACATAGGTGCCCCCCAGGGTTCTGTCCTGAGCTCACTCCTATACTCACAAGGCACCTGTCCCAAGGCATCTGTGGATGTGATCTGTTCTCCGTCCAGGGCTAACATTACAGGTCATGCATCAGAAAGGCTAAAAGAATCAGTATGGACCCCAGTCATCCTAGTATAATGAGATGTAGTAAAGACAATCTTGAACCTTGAATCTTGATTGATAGAACGAGCTAGCTAGCTCACTCCTCATGCAGCCAGACCACCAAATAAGCCACAAACCTGTGCATACAATGCATCATGCACTAAGAAGGTTATTATGATATGTGCATAAAGGTAATACTAGCAAAAAAGAAATCAAGAAAACAAAAACAATGCATGTCAGTACAACTCCCCATACACTGCAGTAAAACACCACATACCTCTGCCTCCAGACAATCACAAAAGAGGCAGAGTCAGGGCAACATTAAAAGTTAAAGGGGTCCCACCGTGGCAATACCACACCCCCGTGCTACCTACTGTACCCCAGAGGCGTTGGAACTAATGTGTAAACTTTACATCCAGGGTGAACTTGGAGGAAATGGCACAGAAAATTACAAATGGATGGATATATATACATGCATATACAACATATATGATCAGCCTATAGACCACTGCTAACAAGGAGCAAGTCAGCTGTGAAGCAGATCAGGGCATGGCCAGAAGGAGCCACCTCAGCTCTCCAGGACTGCTTTGACTGTACAGACTGGTCTGTTTTCAGGGAGGCAGCCACTACCAACCAGCACATCAACCTCACCGAATACACTGACTCTGTGACTGGATACATATCCAAATGCATGAATGATGTCACAGTCACAAAGACTGTCACTGTACGAGCAAACGACAAATGTTGGTTCACCAGGGAGGTACGTGAGCTCCTGAGAGCAACACTGCTTTCAAGTCCGGGGACAAAGACGCCCTCAGATCAGCCAGGGCCAACGACACAAAAGACCCTAGACACCTGTGGCAAGGCATCCAGTCAGTCACAGACTACAAACCAACACCCCTGCCATGCGAGGACAACACAGACTTCCTCAACTCTCTCAACACCAGCCAGCTTGAAGAAAACAACACCACCACTCCAACAAAAGCCCCTACTGGCCCAGACAACACAACACTCCAACTAGACCCTGTGGACGTGAGGAAGACCCTACTCAAGGTGAACCCCAGAAAAGCTGCAGGTCCGGGCGAGACTGTGCAGACTCACTCATGGATGTCCTCACAGATATTTTCAACATCTCACTGAGCTAAGCCGGCATACCAGAAAGCTTCAAAGATACCACCATTGTACCACTACCAAAAAAATCCCCAGCTACATCACTAAATGACTACAGACCCATAGCACTCACTCCAATAATGATGAAGTGCTTTGAAAGGTTTGTCAAGGCCCACATAACATTCAGCCTTCCCACTACTCTGGACCCATACCAGTTTGCCTATCACCCCAAACGCTCCACTGATGACGCCATAGCAACAGCACTCCACCTATGCCTCATCTGGAAAACACGTACGGATGCTGTTCATTGACTTCAGCTCTTCACTGCTTTCAACATGGTCATCCCACAGCACCTGGTGAACAAACTGAGTGCAATAGGCATCAGTGCTTCATTATGCAACTGGCTACTGGACTTTCTCACTAATAGACCACAGACAGTAAGAGTCAGCAAAAACTCCTGCTGTTCACACTGATGACCCACGACTGCTGTGCCAGATTCACATCGAACCACATCATTAAGTTCGCTGATGACACAACAGTGGTGGGCCTCATCAGTGACGACGATGACTCAGCATACAGAGAGGAGGTACATCAACTCATCAACTGGTGTGACAGAAACAACCTACAACTCAATGTCAACAAAACAAAAGAAATAACTGTAGACTTCAGGAAACAACACCCGACACACACCCCACTCACAATCAATGGCCGTGGAGTCTGTGAAAAGCACAAAGTTTCTGGGAGTGCACATCACAGATGACCTCACATGGACCACCAACACCACCTCCCTGGTCAAGAAAGCACAGACACGCCTTCACTTTCCGCACAGAATGAGGAAAACTGACCTCCCCACTTCTGCACTCACCACCTTCTACAGTGCTATTGAGAGCATCCTTACCAGCAGCCTCTCCATCTGGCACGGCAGTTGCTCAGCTGCGGACAAGAAGGCTCTACATAGGGTGGTGAGGACTGCTGAAAAGATCATCAGATCACCCCAACCAGCCGTTCAGGACTTATACACATCACACTGTTCCAAGAGAGCCATCAGTATCATCAAGGACACCACCCACCCTGCACACAAACTGTTCTCCCTCTTACCATCTGGAAAGAGCTAACGTAGCATGCGGTGCCACACAAATAGACTGAGTAACAGTTTCTTCCCACAAGCCATCAGGCTAATAAACACAATGAAGAAGATTCCATGAACATTCCATGAACATGTTACTGACATCCAAAAACAATCTCACACACACTGATGTCCATGCTGCTTTCACACTTGAACTTTACATGCTGCTTTCACACTTGCACTTACAAATTGCACCTTCACTTATTGCACCTTACATATTGCACATTTCACTTTTTTCAACCTACACTAGCTACCAAGAAGAGCTACCTCGAACTTTCCTTCTTGCTGGAAGCGCTGCTACTACACTATCCAGCAATAACTTTTGACAGCCACCTTTGGGTTGAATACTGTATAATACGGTATCTGCTGATTTTTTTTCTACATGACCCTTGGCGGTTGGGTTGGCCCCTTGCGCTGTGGATCTGCCCAAGGTTTCTTCCTAGACTAACTACCACAAGGGAGTTTTTCCTTGTGGAGTCTCAATAACTTCCTGCCTGTTACTGTGCTGTCAGTCGTCAGTGTGCTAGTGGTGTTTACTTTATCTGTACAGTTGGCTTTCTAAGTGGAAATGAGCCTTTTCTATCACAATGCATGCACCCAGGTCAGTTATGGTTAGAATAAACTCATGTATATAATAATATAATGTAATAAGCTATTAATAAGTGACTTGTAATGACAAACAAATGGCTGGTATGTTACTAATTTGCATGTTAATAAGTTGCTACTCAATGGTGAATATGTCTACCCTAATCTAAAGTTACCAAGAAATCACAGAGGTGATTGAATAGCTGAACAAACTGTGGTGTCAGTTTACTTGACAGGTGAGTGCACGGTACTAAGTAAATATTTTCAAAATAAAATCCCACCTTTGCCCTTTTGCCTTCCTCTTGTGAATGCCTGACGTTACAATGTGCTGCCTGTGACTTGCACTTAGGTAGACAGTACACTCCCACAAAGACCACTCATCCACAAGGGGGCACCAGCTTTTTATTTAGGTAGCTACCAGCTAGCTTTAAAAGCTCATAAGAAAATTTTAATGGGGAAACAGTTTGGCATGGCAGGACTGGACTGGCTGTTGGATCAAAAAGTAATTCAGCCAGGACAATGTCTATGGATAGAAATGTGGTAAATACGAATATACGCAAGATTGCTATTCACATAACTTAAATGCACATTAACAAGTTGCATGGAAGCCCAGCTACTGACACTATTGTTTCTGTCACAATTCGCAACATATAAGATGCTCAGAACACAGCACTTTGAATAGTGAAGATGCCTCACACACTCACAGTACACACAAACTTTTTATCACTCGAAACTTTTATGACCATTTCAAATCAATCAAAATCTTTGGTAACATTTTATTTGAAGGGGTGTACATAAGGGTGACATGAGCCTCTGGTAAACATGACATGACACGTATCATGAACATTAATGACATTTAATTCACGTTTATGACAGTTGTCAGTAAGTGTCATTTGTTTTTTGAAATGCAGGTGTCATTAACTGTATTCTACCCTTGCTATTGATTTCCAGTTCAGAAAGCACAGAAGCAAACTGACAAAACATTTTAGAAATAATGTAACATACTGTATGCATGTAATGTAACAGTATTTTATCATAGGCTATTTTAGAGCATGGTATTTTATCAGTATTGTACAGTGGCAACATCATCTTTAGCTGTGGTGCTGTTTTGTTTTTGTTTGCACAAGTGTGGTAGACATGGGAAACATTTTAGTAAACCCAAAGAGCAATTACAACTGTCTGGGCGGGATGAGGTTGTGACTCAGTACATTTCTACATATTTTGCTGACATTGCTGTAATAGCCTACAGTGTGGATATCAGAAAAGCACAATGCCTCAGCTGACTAGTTTGATGGTTAATTATTATGATTAGAATGATAAATATCCAAACCGCCTGTCTAGCTTAGTGCCACCAACTGGCAATATTGTATATATTTCCTCCATCTTTATTTACATGCTGCTTAAAAGTATGCAAACCTTGTGTAATTAACCAGTTTTCTGCAATGTTCAGTCATAAAATGTGATCTACTATATGGCCAAGTCACTTGTGTAGACAAACACAATGTGCTGAGGCTGATTAAATAAATAGTTAGATTACATGTCTGTTGAAAACATCTGCGAATAGCAGTAATACACTCAAGTGTATTACATATCTATTGTGTAAACTTTAGGGGTCAGCAACCTATCTGATATGTAGAGCCAATAAGAAATGGTTTTGTTCCTTTGCGTGCCGGGGGTAGAATATTATTCCACAGGAGGGGCACACGGTAACAAAAGGCTCATCCTTCTATTGTAGATTTTTATATTTTTAGGATTACTGACATACAAAATGAAAACATGCCCTAACTAAACACATATCTTATCGCATTGAAATGTTTATGTACAAATGTTTGGAATTCAATGTGAAATTCACAATTGTTTATTGAGATACACAGGTGTGAATCCCAGGGAGCAAAGCCCTGATAAAGGTATGAGATGTAGACACTGGAGAACAATGTTAAATTACTTTCCCTGCCTGTATTTTTCCTACCGGTGAGGAATTGAACAGACCACCCTTACACAATTACAAAATAAACTCTTCAGTTAAGAAGAAACAGGTACAGGGCTGGGCAATATGGCCATAAAATGACCACAGATTATTTTCCCACATTGACCTATTTTGGCTGGACGGGGAAGAATTGCGTGACAACACACGCAGTAGTGTACTTTCAAGGAACAGTACACGGAAACACACAGTGGAATGACAGAATCTAAAGAAATTAATTGCCAAGCTACTGTTGGCTGAAAATGCTTAAATATTTACAATCAAAACATGCATCCCAGTCTTGTTGCTCCTACACACAGTAAACAGGAATGTTAAGAAGGGCAAGAAATTGCATAAGGATCGTCACTGGATAGAAGGATAAAAGTAACATCCTGGGGACATTAAGTCTTAAAGAAATGGAGGTCACTTTCACTCCATGTCAACAGTTTATGTAAAAGACAAGTCAAGGAAAAACCTTTGTTGTCATTTAACAACTGGTCTAAATAGCTGGAGTTGCTAAATGTAACCAGAACCTGAGGCCTGGAATATTTTGGGGGATTTTATATAATTGACACCAAAATTATTTTCCAACTAGTCCACTTAACCAGTTGACAACATCATCTACAGTCTCCTCTACATTTTCGAGCTGTTGTTGAAAGTGGTGTTGTTTGTGGTACTGGAGGTTTTGGAGTTGATGGTAATGGTTTGGGAGTTGATGGTAATGGTTTGGGAGTTGATGGTATTGGTTTGGGAGTTGATGGTAATGGTTTGGGAGTTGATGGTAATGGTTTGGGAGTTGATGGTATTGGTTTGGGAGTGGATGGTATTGGTTTTGGAGTTGATGGTAATGGTTTTGGAGTTGATGGTAATGGTTTGGGAGTTGATGGTATTGGTTTTGGAGTTGATGGTAATGGTTTGGGAGTTGATGGTAATGGTTTGGGAGTTGATGGTATTGGTTTTGGAGTTGATGGTAATGGTTGGGGAGTTGATGGTATTGGTTTGGGAGTTGGTGTTATTGGAGGCTTTGGAGTCGGTGGAGGTCGGCGGATTCTTATAGGAATTTCCTGTAAAACAAACACACCCACTTAAAATCTGTAAACTGCTGTAAAGATCTAACCACTTTTTATCTTAAACATCTCTTCATAGTTTTTATTTCCTTCTTTCTCAAGTACAGCCTCCACCACTTTTTGGCACCTCTGGTAAAGATGAGTATAGAGAGGTATAAAAGTCATCTTTTGGTGTTTTATCTCAGTTTCACAATGAGGAAAGGGAAAAGAAAGTTAATTTAAACACAAAACTCCTAACTGAAAAAAGCATAATTATTTTCATCTAAGTTCAGCTTATTTCAGGTAATTTGAGTGCCTATGAACGAGCAATAAGTCGCATAGGCACAAAAATGTCAAATACCCATTCTGCAACATGAACAACTAAAATAAGGGGAAATATACTGACCTTGGAAAATTTGGAAATTGAGTTCATGGAATCATACTCCATACATTTAAACTGAGATAAAACATCAGTGTGATGGCTATGTTCAACACATATCTGTTACCTGAGCTCCCCAAATGATGACGGTAGAAAAAGAAATGAAAAGAATTGATATAAGTTAAACCAAGGTATCCGATTATCAAGCACTGCAGTGGTCACATCCATATGAAGCAACATAGAAACATATAAACTATGCCTGCATATGACAGCCTGCATAGCTCTGTCACCACCAAACTAACAGAAAAAATTTACTTCATATACTTATCCAGTGGTGCAATGGTCAACATTGGAGTGGAGATCAGATGGAAGCTTTTGACAGAGGAAGTAGTTGAGGCTTGAATAATGATGAGAACAGCTTGACGATTATCAAATGAGTGAGAATAGTCGAGTGGAGAGTTTCACCGAATTACATTGTTGAACACAGGAACCTTTGCCGGAGGCCACTGGTGTATGATGTACTTCTAATAGTGTCTTGAGCATAAGAGGCTAAACGCATTTATAAAGCCCGGTCTAAAGTGCTGTAGCTATTTAGGTGCATGCTAGCAGGAGCATAACTCATCTATTTTAATAATTTTTAAAAATCAGTCTGGGAGCTCAGGTGACAAAAGATACATGTTGAACATGGCCAGAATACTCCTTTAATCCCGCTTCTCACTCATATTTACCAAGGATAAATACTGGGTTTTCTGCATATACATAAACATGACTATTGTATGGTCCATACATACTTACATAATGAACAATCTCTTTCACCTGTGGAGAAAAAAAGACAGAAAAACATACTTATGCAGGTACCTCAGGAACATGCACACAAATACACGTGCAAATACACACACCCACATATTTCCCCCTGCCCCTACTCAAATGCAGCAGCACTGTTCACCACCACCCCTCAATACACACACACACACTCACCGGCACAGAGTTGACAATTCTTACCCATACATATGGGCAGCATAAGGGCACCTACACAGGAGAAAAACATACAAGTCCAATTAACTTTTGGTAAAAGTTCAGTCTTGGGTCACTAAAAATGGTAGTTTCACCATATTTAAAGAAATTTTGTTATATTTATTCATATTTTAACAGAATAAAACCCACAGACTTCCTCATTACCACATTGTGATTTCACATCAAATATACAGTTGTAGCGCAGATTTGTGGAGCATGTAGAGCAATTTTAAATGAAGATTGCCAACAGAGATTGAAATATAATTAGAAACAAAATATGATCTTAAATTCAATTAAGTACTGACATCAGTAATGTGAATATGAGATTGGATATTTCAGCAATGATATTAGAAAAAGTAAATGTTCAGTTAAGCAAGGTTCACAGATCATATATTTTATGACTTAAAATATTTCTTGCAGGTAGGAAGCTGAATTGCCAACTCATTGTTGCCTTTCTCCATGACAATTGAGGCAATTTTAGTCTGTGTTGGCTGTTACTGGTAAATGGCGAAGGAATGTCATCTGTTTATCCCTGGTCTGAGTTTAGATACAATGTTAACATTTAATGCATTTCAGAATTGAATAATATCACATTACTGAAACAGAATGATCATTACCGAAATGGCAGTTATTATGGTAATGAGAAAAAATGCATTGCAAAAGCAGTGCAGTAATGAGAGGACTTAACAGAAAAATTGCCATTAGCTCCACTGACATTATGACTGGAAAAATTTTACTTACAAAATTATTTTCATTAAGGCTAGGTCGATTTTAAGCGAAACGACAGACTTTCGAGACTACAGAAAAGTAGATCTTTCAAGTGATGCACGACAGGAAATTTGTAGTTGTAAAGGTTTTTTGCTCTCTCAAAAAGCAGGAAAATGGGTCTATATACATTTCAGCAATGAGAATTTACTCAGAAATACCACATGGATAAAATACCTTGTGTTGCATAAGACTATCAAAATTTAAAAGCCATAGTTTGTTGGATTTGCAAGAATCACCCTATTGGGTGTGAATCCTAGCCTGATAATAAAACCAGATCCTTGTTCTACACTTTTGTTTCGTACAGTGGGTCTGGACATTTGGTAGTGAGATTCAATTGCTTGCTTGAGGTGTTTAAGATTGGATCAGCCCCTGACTGATAGCTTGCCTTGACTGATAGCATTCTAGTTCTGCATTCACAACACCTCCCTCTGTTCGCTGATTGGACAGGTTAAAATGCCTCCTGAGACAACAAGCTCAATGGGATCACATCCAGACTAGAACTGTAGGGAGATGATAATCAAGGGGAAGTGCTAGGAAGGCATGGCCAGGCTAGGTGAATCCATACATTGGAAGTAAATGCACCAGTCACTGCCACTGACAGGTCTATGGTGACGTTATTGTGTTTTCACAAAAAAGCTTTCAAATGATACCTCTATTAATACCACTGGCCAACAAACCACGGAGATAAGGGCATTCAAAGTGTCATAATTTGTGAAACTGGGCAAAGGATTAAATGGAGCAATGCGGCTGTTAAGTTCCTCACCGATATTAACTGATGTATCCTTTTCCAGTGGGGGTAGATCAGGGACACCTGCCAGATAACAGACTAATGAAGGCCAAAAGTATACACTATATTTTTACATATCTATTATACATTTTCATGGGTCAATGTAAACATGCACAGTAATGACTGCTGTACACACCCTAAAATCCTCGGATGGTGAAGCCTATGATTAAAAGACCACAACACATATGCACATATAGACAGTGTATTAGTGCAAAGCTTGGCTAAAAATGTCACTATATTCATTTTCAAAATATGACATTATTATACATACATTTTGTGTTATTTTGTGTTTAGTTGTTTTGATTTTGACTGAAGTCACGTAACAGAAATCCACTACCAGGAAAGATTCATGAACTCATAAAAGAGGATACAGCATTTTGGAATTTGTGTTACTCACAGTCTGATGGTGTGGCAAAGGGACGCCATTCTAAAAAGAGTTATTGAAATGACTGAGAAATCAATATGACTACAGTAATAGGAAATCAAATCACCAACAGCAATTCAAGTATTTGAGACTCAGGAAAAAATAATACAAATTTCAGAGAGAGAGTTAGAAGTTACTGTCAGAGGGAAGATGATGGCCCAAATGGATAGAGTGAAAACTCTCCACATATTCTGGTGTGACCTTGAAAACAATCCAAATGAATTACATTAATTGCTTGTCCCTTTGTGCCCAGGACTGATTACATTTAATTGTTTTGGATATGTTTTACCATGTTGTGATATAATTTAGTATGTCTACTATTGTGTGTTTTGATTCAAGGAGTTTTGTTGTTACATACATAGAAATAAGTCTAAAGTGTAAGGCAGGTGTGAAATTGCATGTGGAATAAATCATCTTGGCAAGCATTTACAATGACAGCATGCAAATGGTAAAACACTTTACATTTACTTTGAACTCTTACACTGAACAGGATCTCCTAATGTTGCTTTATTCTTCACCATTCTTCACCAACATTTGCACACTTGTAATAAACAACATATTTACCCCAGCTGTATCACTTTTTCAGCCATTACTTTAGATTTGCGGGTGTTGTTTACTGTTTACCACTCTCACTTTCTGAATTTAAAACCACTGTCATTCTGTTTTTGAACATTAAGACATCAAGAGATTTCACTGTACTTCTTAAGGAAAAGGAAATATGCGCACGCACATACACACACAGACACACACACACACACCAAAAAACCCAGAGTTCAGTGATGTGAGCAGATTTGTTTCTGTGGTAATGTTACTGTTATTCTATCCTCTCCCCCTTTAGGCCATGTGCGACTAAATGTATTGTCCTCCTATCCTCCACTGGGTCTTTTTCGTAAAGCAATGAGCTACAGTTCCTTCATGAAAGGCACTATACAAATAAATCAATGATTTATTATTATTATTATTAGTATTATTATAGAGGATTACCTCAAGTTGTCTTCTGCTGTCACTCTGCTGATGAATCTACTACATCTGGGTATGCGTATTGATTATGTAGGTGTGTGTCTCTGTTTGTGTGTGTATGTGAGTGTGAGTGAGTGTGTGTGTGTGTGTGTAGTATTTCATAATTTTCTAACCTTGTTCCAACATGTTAATAGCCGGTTTGATCAACAATCTTTCTGGTGGCTGTGTGTGAATTTCAAACTCATAGATTGGTATTCAGTTCAGAGCATTGTCTACATACAATGTGGGTATTTAAAACATGCCCAGACCAAAGAACAAGACACAAGACAGGGGGAAAGCAAAACATTATTATACGTCTTTCGAACAGTTTACTACTTGAGCTAAATTGCGTTTAAATCTTCTCTTAAAATGTATCTTTTCCAACTTGCGTTTGAGAGCCTCTGACATTATGGGAATTGTTTGTTTGTTTGTGCTTTGTCTTTGAATGATGGCACTGGTGCTAATGGTCTTTTATGATGTTTGTACTTTGCATGATGGTACAGATGTCGATAAACCTTTTTATTTATTTATTTTTGTTTTCTTTATACTGTGAAGCACTTTGGTTTTAAATGTGCTATACAAATTAAACTTACTTACATCCAGCAGTTCAGATAATGCACAGAAATATGAAACACAGAGCTGATACTTATTATTGAAATGTTTGTACATGGAATTCAATATTGTTGTAGTCCTCTGGCTTTATTTACACATTGACCCATTTGTCCATGCATATTTCTTGGATGTAAGACTTCCTGTTTTGTGTGTGTGTTTATTACATTCTTGCTTTGAAATCATTACTCCCTTTTCTCTATGTGTGTCTGTGTGTGTGTATGTTATAGCATTTGAATTTATGAACTGAAGTCATTACTCTTTCTATGTGCGTAGCATTTATTCATTTCAGACGTGGTAGCCTACGTTGTTCCACATGCTGATAGTACATCATGAATTCTGGGGGCTGGGAACAATAGATAGATTTTTTAAATGTTGGATTGGCATTCAGCACAGAGCATTGTTTACATATAATGTGGATATCTAAAGTATGTATGCCCAGACCACATACACATAAACACAATTGGCTCAGGGGCTCAGTTAACCTAGGGGTGAAAGCTCGATTTTAAAGTAGACCTGTGCAAGTTCCCTCTTCTAATTTAATACATAGGGCGAGCTCCGCTAAAAAATCCTCAGATTTACACATTTACATTTTAGAATGAAACTGAAATAGTGCAGATGTAGCATATGAAAGTGTTTGCCTTTCTGGAGACTCTCAGACCATCAAGAGAATACTCTTCTATGATATTTGTTAGATGTGTGTGAAATGTTTTGCTTCTTCATTCTCTTGTGTGTATCATCCCATCCCAGACTATAGCTCTCTGATCTTTGTGTGCGTGTGTGTCTGACTATGTGCATGTGTCTTACCACATCCCAGAATTTGAGTAATTACATAATTACACAGATGGCGCCTTGTTGTGTGTGTGTGTGTGTGTGTGTGTGTGTGTGTAGATTATTCCATAATTAATAAGATGTGGTGCCTTGTTTCAGCATGTTGATAATAATGATCAGTAATCATTCTTGGGGCTGTGACACAACATGTGGATTTTCAAAATGTTGGGTTGGGGTTCAGCACTGAACATTGCTTACAGTGCAGATGTCTAAAACATGCCCATACCAAACACACACACACCATACAAAGGGGAAGAACAAATTCAACCATTTCAACACACACAATCAAACAAAAACCTGGCACAGCTCACAGCTGATACATATTTGTATATTTGTATTAATATATACATCAAATGGTACACTACTGTATATTTCCCAGTTTATTTACACATTTACACAGTGAGTAGTCTGCACTCTAGTCCAAAACCATGTTAGTAGTCCAAACCATTAGTAGTCCACACCATAACCTTGTCACTATGAGTACAGCCTGTCCTGAATCCTGATTCTTTTCGTGTCTGTTTGTATGGATTTCAGATTTTGTACTTCAGTTGGGTGCTGAATCTTTTCACCCTTCTTGTTTGGCTTTGTGTGCCTGTGGGTTTTATTCTGTTTCTGTATAGTTGTTTCTGCGGCCGTCTGTCTTTGTGCCTTCTGACGATGTGACTAACATTGTGGCTGTCTGCTATGCCTCCTCCTCAGCCAGCTCTCGAATGTTGACCAGCAATTCAGAGAATGATGGACGTTCTTGTGGCTTCTGAAACGATTAAACACAGGACTACTTTAATCATACAACCAGTCAGTTTATGTAAAGGCATACCAGGCAGGCCTGCTATTTTATTCTATGGATCACCCCCTGCAGTAGGCGATTAAAAAAAAAAAAAAAACATACCACATTCTCACCGAAGAAATATGTGGATTTGTTTACAAAAAAGAACAGGAACCATCTTTCAAAGAAAATGATCATCAATCATTTCATGTCTAGGTCTATGTGGTGTCACATAACTCAAGTGTGGTTGCCATATATGTCATTTAGCCAATCCAGACCATTTCAGTCCCCATCCTAAATTGTAACTGGGCTTGTAAAATTGCACTTGTACTTATTTTTTGATGACTCAAAGTTGAATGTAGTCTATTTTATTAACATCAGAGAAGAAGGTACAGTACTCCAGTCATCCACTCTTTGAGCCCTTTAAAGTGCATGATGATGCGTGACTGAAAGCATGCTTTAATACTTCTTCAGACAAACTCACTTAAGAGTATTTCAGAATAGTGTGTTCAAAGGGTACCAAAAATAGCACAGAGCATGTAAATAAAGAAAAATATTTTTTTCATCTCTTTGGATACTTGGAAATGTACTGCTTATAAAAGTACACTTACAACATCTAAAAGTAGGCTATCATCGCATATCCCATTTGAAGCTTACAAGGTCCAACCTCAAAATGTTCCAGGCAAACAAAGTCGAACATCAACAACAAAAAAATGGTTGACAATCACAGTAAGCTATTATTTGTTTGGTTTAACAAGAGACAGTTTGACTGTCAGGAGTATGTGCATTAGCCTTGTTAAGTTTGTTTTCCATTTTACCAAAAAACTTAATTCAGAGATGATATAGCAAAATATCATTATTTAACATATTGTGTTAAATTATCTAGTATCACCAATAACTGATAACTGAAATATAGTTTATAGTCTTTTGGTTTGTGTTTTATCTTTCACAAGTGTCTATCTGTGGGCACTGCCATTGTTTTGTGACATCAGTCTACTGCATCTCAGTGAAGTAGTCGGGGTACATCAGTTTACCCCCACTTCACTACTAGGATCTCCCACCTCAAGTGGTATTCCAGTGCACTTTTCTGGCTTTCAGGTCCAAAACCTCCAACTTCACAGCTTTCTAGAAGGCAGCATAAGGCCAACTTTAACAAAATGATGTTCAGTTTTTTTTTAAATACGTTTCCAGATAAATGGCTTTGGACATACATGGTTTTCACGTGACAGAGACGCTATCCTTCTTTTCCACAAGGGAAAAGATGGTCTGTGTTATTTTCTTTGCTGTGTGTCAATTTTCCTGTTTTGAGTTCATGAGTGTGTGTGTGTGTGTGTGTATGTATGTATGTGTGTGTCTCTGTGTGTGTGTGAGTAGTACCTAATGAAACCATGAAATACATGAGATTGAAATCATTGCTCCTCTTTTTTGTGTGTGTATGTGTATGTGTGTCTTACCGCATTCCAACATTTGAACATAATGTCATAGACTTTTGCTGAGGCCTTGTGTGGGCGGTACAGGCGGTTGCCCTGGGTGACTTCTTCCACCACCTCTTGATTGGTCCGGTTCTCAAATGGAACACGTCCCTCTGTGAAGATCTCCCACATCAATACACCTTGAGACAGGAAACACAATGCCCTATTTTGTCGTAACGTAAAGTTGTAAGAACAAAACACTCTCCTGCCCACATGTGATGTCATCTCTGTGATAAAGCAAAGTAAACTTTTACCCTGATGGAGGTTTGAGGAGGTTTGAGGATTAAACATGTGCTTCCTACTTCCTGGTGTAGTACGGAATGTAAACAACTTTCCTGGTATGGCAGTCAATGTTGAATTGTTCCTTCATAGATTTCTTATCAGTCCACATGACCACATCCAAACACTAAAACTGAACTGCATGGTTTGTGGTGCAAGGATGCATGTTCAGTCTATCATTAACTTAGAGAAACAACCAGTGCATTTTCACACAGGCTGATTTGAATAGCTGTGATATGACATGGAAATGTTATGTTGTTGCCAATAGTTAAAACTACCAAGTTTGAAAATGCTGTTTTATAACCTGTCATTTGTTTTTTTTTTCTGTTTACAACACATTACCTATTGATTTAGAAGCAGATGATGATTTCATGACAAAGTAGAATGATGACAAGAAACACATTCCCATGAATAGCCCTCACCCATGGATTAACCTCATAGATAATTACATTTAGCATTTAGCATTATGTTAACTTAGGTTAATCATGAAATTATGATACGCCTTTTAGAAGAGCTTGAGAAATCCATTCCCATATTCATACATGCCTATTCCTTGCCCTTGCCTGGTGCAGTACATACATTTTACCTTTAGAGAGTGCTAACCTGAGATTATTCTACCTCCTGAGAGTGTGTGTATGCAACTGAACTTAGAATGTATGCTGTATGTGAATATATGAAAGTGTAAGAGAAAGTGTATGAGGAAAGTATGTTTGGCCCAATTGCATGCAAATCTCATCCTTCCATGGGGAAAAAAATTGTGCACGCTTGACCAGAAATGTTAAAATATTCACTTAGGTCTACATTTTACTGCAATCTCTGACCATATTTCATAGATGATTGCAGTTTCTTACATCATATGGGTGGTGTACCAATACCGAAAGAGGAGTTTTTTGCATGACCTTATGATACTTCATGTTTCAAGTGGAATGGACTGAAAAATACTGTTATGGCCATTTTTTGATTAGTCAAGGAACTGATAAAGAAAACCCAGCTCTTCCAAGAATATCTCCTGGCTTGAGTTGTGAATACCAGGAATGCACTTAATCTCTTATTTTTAATCTCTCTCCATACTGCACTTTTATTACTCTTTGTTTTTGTTGTAGCTCGAATGTCATCCTCTTTTATAAGTTGCTTTGGATAAAAGCGACTGCTAAATGCATAAATGTAAATGTAAAGCCAATGTGTACGCTCAACAGCCAAACATCTGAACCAGCCAAACATCTGAATTAAAATGATTAAAGAATGTTTGGAACAAATATAGGACTTGCTGTAACACAGGCTTTGAGAATCAAACTAAGATCAAGCACCTGTCAGGTGGCAAAACTATATTACTTGGATATTACAGCTCTAGGGTATTTCTATTGCCTCATGTATAGACTCACTATGTAGGCATGTGGACTGGTTCAGATATGTCCATTTTTACAGAAAAACATAAACCTTTTTTGGAATAGCTTGTCTTTGTTCATTGGAGTCTTTAGTTCATTAGTTTAGACTCCTCATCTATTATGTCTTCCTTTTGGTGAACATGTAATGCCTTTGAAAACTGTCTTTAAAATTCACAGGATTTGGAAAAAGTCTGTAACCTTCATTTGTCCATGTCCCATCCATAATGCTGATGGCAAATATTTATGTGGTGATTCTATGAATTGTGAGGATTTGTGTGTGGAGGTTACATAAAAAAAGCCTTGCTTGTACTTTGTATGGAGACACACACACAGAGGGATGGATATGGCAAAGGTGTCTCACCATAGGACCAGATGTCAGACTTGCTGCTGTACTTGTTGAAGTGCAGAACCTCAGGAGGAGACCACTTAACTGGTAACTTGGCACCCATGGAGCTGGTGTACTGATTGTCTAAAACATATCTGCACAGACATACCAACTTACCAACAAGAGTAACATACATATAGACTGTATACATAATGTAAGTATCCCTTAGAGTAACATACACATTGACTGTATACATAATGTAAGTATCCCTTAGAGTAACATACACATTGACTGTATACATAATGAAATGTAGAGTAACATACACATTGACTGTATACATAATGTAACTTAGAGTAACATACACATTGACTGTATACATAATGTAAGTATCCCTTCCGGTATTGCATGATTTCATGGCATTTGTGGATGTACAGTTTGTACAGATAGCAACAGAAACTGTTAACAAACATACTGGGCAAAATTTTAAATATATTACTTAAACATAATTATAGTATAGCAGAAACTTCACAGAAATATCTGTAATAGCAAAAATAACATTGATTTAGATATACAGGTTTATATGGCACAGTTTACAATGGCAAATTACAGGGATAAAGGGGGGAGGGCCCACTCTAGCACCCCAGGCACACAGAGACTCACCTGGTCATGCCGAAGTCACACACCTTCACCACGTTCCTCTTGTTCACCAGACAGTTACGTGCAGCCTGGAGAGAAGGAAACATCTTTACGCACCACTGAGCACCTGTGTGGGTTCACACTGTTCTGTCCTCACTGCTACTGCTGACTTTCACCATATCTGAACATGTGTAAGAATGTCTGGCCTGTGTTAACATGGAAAGTTGTGCACTGTGTATGATTGTGTGTATGTACTTGTGAACATTTAGTAAGTGCTAACCATTGTGACAAATGGAAATGTTGGGGAAACCCTGAAAGATTTGGGGAGCACAGCAGCCAGACAGACACCTTCAAACGTACCAAGCAGAACACTACACATTTTCACATTGCTCCTGCCTATGCCTGTTGTCCTTGAATGTGATTACCTGTGTGTGTGTGTGTGTGTGTGTGTGTGTCTAATCACCAGGTCTCGGTGTAAGAAGTTGTTGAGCTCCAGGTACTCCATCCCCTCGCAGGCATCTTGGCACATGGCCAGCAGCTGGGCGTTTCTCATGACGCCCGTTTGCAGGCGCAGGAACCCCAGCAGGCAGCCGTTGTCCATGAACTCAGTGACGATACACAGTGGTCGCTCCCGTAGACACACACCATACAACTGCACCAGCTTAGGGTGACACAGCCTCCTGTATGCATGCACACATACACACACACACACAGAAAGGACCCTCAGTTTTTCATATTTTGCATTGCAGAGATGCAGACACTGCTGTTGATTTTGCAGTATCAAATATCAATACTCCAGCATTAGTCTATTTGCATATATACAGGCCTGCCCTACTTCATGGGCTCAATCACACATCCACACACACACAGAGTGGAAAACATGATGGTGTTGAGATCCAGGAAGTGGTCATTTGCTTGTAAATGATGTCAGAAGACCCTAGAAGCCATTTCCTTTTCACACATTTTTTTTGCCCACACATGCAACCACAGTAACACACAAACAGAGGGAGAGAGCTGCAGGCGCACACAAAGTGAAGCAGACACAGAGAGATAATAGAGGTAAGCATCTTGAGCCAGCAGGCATGGAAAGAAGACATGGAAAATGTGGTCTGTGTGCCATTTACATTTGCGTGTGTTAAGAGGGTGGGATTGACAGACACTGCAAAACTGAGAAAAGTGAAAGTATGTCAACTGGGGGAAAGTAAGAGTAGGTTTGTTCATGTAGGTCAGATTTTCACACAGACAGTGAATTAAATAATGTTTATGTTTTATCATATGATCAGTACATACAGGAGTGGTGCTGTTAATGAATCAGCTCCTGCTCCCAAATGCTCAATAGCTCTATCACATTGGTTGAAATGGGCAGTGGTTTGAAAACCACTGCCCATTGTGTTTTTAATATAAACACTTGCATATACACACACATATATGCACACAATCACGTCAACCTTGCTCTCTTTGTCTGGCCTGTATAACCAAATGGTGAAAAACACATGTAAAATACAACTGAATTGATTTTACGAGTTACTGACACAACTTAGTACCCTAAATGTCACATATAATAGTATTTTTATAATGTATGTATGTCATGCGTATGTCATGTTGTGGAAGCTTAAGGTTACCAGAATTTCCAACAGGATAATACAAGTATTTATCTATCTATCTATCTCTATTTATCTCTATGTATTTAGTCTGTGGAAGAGACAGAAGAGTGAGAGAGAGAGAAGATAATCGAAAATGGTGAAAAAATACAGAAACAGAATAAATCAGAGATGAGTGGCATTAAGTGCATTCGTTTGCAGGTGTGTATGTGTGTGTGTGTGTGCGCATCTACTCACATCATGACCTTGGCCTCCTCGATGAAGTCGTCCTCAGACATGGCTCCCTCCCTGATGGCCTTGATGGCTACGTTCTTCTCCGCTCTCCACTTGCCCAGTCGCACCACTCCATACTGCCCACTGCCCAGCTCCTTCATGAAGGTCAGCTCCACTGGGTTAATCTCCCAGGTATCTACAGCCACAGACATACTGAAGCATTACAACCCTTACAACAGCTGGAGAACCACACACACAGCCTCAGAACCATTATAGAACAGCATCAAGGCCATTTCACAACATAACAACCATTACAATTTCAAAACAGCTAGAGAAAGACCCAACTTCAGAACCAAACCAAAGGCTGATCTAAAACTTCTGAACCAAAACTTCAGAACTTTAGATCAGCCTCAATGCTTTTTGAAAACTAATGTCATAACAACAATCAACACAGCTTCAGAACAACTTTTGAAGCACTTTAGTGCTGCCTATTACAGACAAGTAAAGAAAATGTCTATACAACTTCAGAATCCATAATTAATGAATTCTGAAGTGTAAGCTTAATGCAAACTTTGATGAAACCTAGGTTCACTAAGACAACCTAAGAAGAAGCTATGAGTAACTTGATAAGAATGTACTTTATTACAGTGTTAGCACAGCCTCGGGAACACTTACTGAAAACTCATCAAAACAGATTTCTGTGGCCTCTCACCCAAGCCCAAACCAAACTTTCTGTTACTTTAACTATCATTTAGATGTCCTATCCATGGAGTCTGGTGTTTTTATGTGTATGCTACGTGTATCAAAGAGATTTAGTGTATTTAGCCAGTGATCCACAGTGTTATGCTGAGCTAGAGCACGACTGAAACTAGCCCAGCAGACTGACCTGAGCTGAAGCCTGAAGTAGCCGGCTCACAGCGGCCCATCGCCCCCACAGGGTAGCGCAGCCTGGAGATCAGACCTGTTAGTCAGTCAAGACAGGAAGACAGGGGGGAGTCAGAACGGTTCTTTGTGTCTATGTCCAGTTGAGTGTGTGTGTGTGTGTGTGTGTGTGTTTGCCTGCAGCGTTGAACTGGTGGTATTGGATGAGCTCAGGTATGGAGCTGAAGACATGTTTTTCAGCCAGGAAGAACTGGCCCGCAGGAGAGTGCCTGATCTGGTAGTGCTTAACATCGCCCTCCTTCCTGCAGTCAGAGAGAGAGGGAGATGCATTAAATCAATAAGAGACAGAACTGCAGGCCAAATGCACAGATGGACTGATAGACAGTTAAAAGATGTGTGTGTGTGTGTGTGTGTGTGTGTGTGTGTGTGTGTGTGTGCGCGTGCACAGGCATACCTGACAGCTTTAGTGTAGACTGACACAGTGTAATTTCCAGGCTGGCTGGAGTCTCTTACTATGAATCCCCCTTCTTTACCCTATACATATACAAAGTATAGATATCCACACAGCCACACACACATATTGTACAGTATTTACACATATTGTAAATGCAAAACAAGAATCCATCTCATATTTGCTGTATACAATGAGCAGTGCATCCCTATGTTTACTGCTGTAACTCTCAGTTTGCATGGCTATTTTCATGTGTACTGTGTTTGCAGGAAGTGTGTGTGTGTTACCTCTTGTTGTAGTAGTTGCTCAGCCTGAGCTCTTGTAATGTTTTTGCAGTACCATCTGTAAACAGACACACGCACGCACACACACACACACACACACACACACACACACACACACACATTTGAGGATGAAAGCTAATTTAGTGCTTATTGGGGGATTGATTTACTGGTGACTGGTTTCTATGACGGATGACCAGGGATGAGTTTCTAGACAGTGTGATTGCTAATGTCTGTGATAGTGTTGGAACCAGGCAGCAATGAAAATTAGCATCAGCACTGTCTAGAAACCCATCCTGGAGGTGTTCAGCTTCAGAAAGCAAAACTCCTACACAGATTTGTTTCCACCACTCACTACACCATCTGCTTTTAATTAACACAGGTCCTCCTGCCAGGCTAATTAGAGAAATCTGTGGCAAAAGTAAAAAAAACAACACATGGTAGGACTTTTCTTCCTGAAACTCTACTTTTCCAACTCTTCTGTGGAAGAGAAGGAATATTACTGGACGGTTGAGAGTGACTATTACTGGATGGTGGGCTGGAGAGTGAATACAACAGATGTGCAGCTAAAGAGAGATTATTACGAGCTGATACTCACAGATTTGCTTCAATTGTGTCCTTTTCTGTGACATAGTTGCTGGGGATGAATCCTTTGTTGCTGTAAGATACACATGACATTACAAACATTAGACATTGGCATGTTGTGTGTAGGACTGGCGCCAGCATGTGCCGGGGACGTGAGGGGGTGGCCTCCCCCCCCTTGGTGTCCCATTGTAGCCACCATGGGTGGGGTCATACACCTTGGCCAAGAATGGGTCCTGAGGCACCCATTTTCATTAACCTATTGACCTATTTTAACCTATTTAACCCTGTGTTCTCCAGTTTACATGTTTACATTTCCCTGTCCCACGATTAAGACAACTCTATAGGAACACACACAAGCACGGACATACACACAAGTGTCACAGGTGATCCCAGTCCTTTTTTAGAAGAGAAATTAGGGCCTTACCGTGTACGGTGCATTACATGTGATGTTTACTCTGTGTGTGTGAACACACTGTAGTGGTTATTTACTGTGTGCTTGTGTCACTGTGTAGTGGATTTTGTTTGTTGCCATTACCTTTCTGCCCTACTTGACTTTTGGATTCTTATGGACAAAACTGGCGACCCATTTCATGTCTCACCCCTATGCCCATTTTTGGCCCGTGCCTCCTTCCTTGCCACTGTGGTTCAGTTGTTATATTAGAACTCATTATCACGCTCCCCCCTTTGCCTGTATGTGGACAAGACTTCCTGTAACGGACAGATGAATAGACAAGAACAGAATATTGCCTTTGCCTCTCTGCTCATGGTTGCAATGGCTTAATGACTGGCCACGTCTTGTTTGAGGAAACACGGATTGGAAGCACCACTCGCCTGGCTGCCGTCACCCTGCTGCCATCATGTTCAGTGCACACTACTACACTGCAAATTGTTTCACTGCCTGGTGTGAGTGACATTGCTGCCACTTTTGTTTGTTCTTGTGTTCCCCTCTGCATCCAGAAGCCCAGGCTCCCAGCCCTCCTTTGTTGGAACGCTGGTGTGCTGCAGCTGAGTCTCACTTTAAGCTCACTATCGCTTCTTAAAGGGCCAGAACTACATTTTCCCACACTAAAGTGTGAATGTGTCTGCTGTTATCTGTGGTGTCAGTGGTCATTGTGGTGCTCTCTTGTAGCCTCTGACAACTGTGTCTTGTGGTCCCAACATATGGCATTGTCTGGAAGACTGTGGCTGCACTTGAACCTCCCTCAACTTGCAATATTGCGGCCTAAAGGGCCGTAACTATGTTTTTACTGCAACAGTGTGGTTGTGTGTGTTGTCCGTTATCTGTGGTGCTAGTGCTCATTTTAGGTGCTCTCTTCCAGCTTTTGACAAATCTATCCTGTGGCCCCCAATATCTGGCACTGTCCAGAAGACTGTGTGGTTGCACTTCCCTCAACGCTCGCTATTGCTGTTTGAAGGGCCATGATTATATTTTACTGTGTTATAGTGTCCATGTCTTCTCTGCTGCTTGTGATGCTGGTGGTTATTCTGGGTGCTCTTCTAGCATCTGGCCTATCTGACCTGTGGTCCCTGAGCCTAGTGCTGCTGTGAAGACCACCCTGGCTACACTGGACCCTCCCTCAACACACCGTGTTTGCTGCCTAGAGTGCCGTAACTGTCCCTGTGACATGACTGTTGGACCGCTGTGAGGTGGGGCAGCTGGAGCAAGGTGCTAAGGAGCCCTCCTCACCACTGAGCCTTGCCCTCCAGTTACAAGATTGCAGAGGTTTGTATTAGTGGACTATCTGTACTTGCTCCTTATCTGTCAGAATACACAGAATAAGAGTGTGGTTTGGTCTGGGGTGTTTGTTGTATGTGGTGTGTGTGTTTTGTTTTTTTAGGTATTTAACTTTGGCTGTCTTAAATTTCTGCTGCTGGGTCCTGGGTCATTTATTATTAGAATGTTGGCCACTAAGTGACACAAGCACTAACTCCAATGTGTTCCACCCACCTCATTTCTGTCGATTATGTCTGTCAACGTGTACCTTTTAATGTTTAATGTAATGGTGATTCAGGTCTGTGTCCGTATCTTTGTGCTGCACTGTGTATTGTTGTTGTTGCCTATAAACTCTGTCTCTATTACTTGTTTGCACACATAAACAGTCAGAGGTAGACCAGCAAAAATAAACATGCAAATGTAAACACTTGCATCTAAACACACCCAAAGATATTCATGTAATCTCACACACACACACACACACACACACACACACACACACATACACACACACAGTTCTGTACACAGAAGCAGACAGACACACACCCGTATTTGTCTTCTGCGCGCCACCACAACTGGTCCTGCTTGTGTAGGATGGTGTACTCCTCCCCCTTGCGAAGCGTGAGGTCTGTGGGCTCACGGGCCACAAAGTCATACATGGCCAACACCTTCCTCCTCGGACTGCTATCATCTTCAGGAGGGGGCAGCGGTAGCTTTCGGCGTGAGCGTTCGCTCTGATCAAAGAAAACACATGCATACATGCACATGGACATGCAAACACACACACACACACACACACACAGAAAAGCAAACAATCAAACGTGCATATATCTTTTCAGACTAAAGTAATGGAAACAGATGCATTCAAATGTGCACAGGTTGTAAACCGTGTATACACACACATGCACAAAGCACATTTCATTCACCCATTCAAGACAAACAAACAGCAAACAGTTCGCATGCACATTCACATGTGCCCCTTCAAATACTACAGCACAGACACACACTACACAAGGCTTGTTTGGATTCACAAATGTTCCAACTATGCACAGCAGACACACTAACACACAACACATATCTTTACTCAGAGGGTACACACTGAAAATTCTCAATGCACACACAAAATAAATGTGCACACACACAACCACTCGTACACACACAAACCCATACTGACTCTGGAATGGTCTGAGTAGAAATGTCTGTTCTCCTTTACACTCATGTGTGAACTAAGAAAGAGAGAGAGAGAAAGTGAACACATGGTGAAAAGGAAGTCGTATGAGGGTGTACCCATATCGAAGTCTTGTTGAAAACATGATTGTGATGATATATAAAGAATGTCTGTATGTGTGTTTCTATGTACGTATCTATCTTTGACTGCTGATAGAGAGAATGATCCAGCAAAACTATGATTCACACACCACTGTCTTATGTTTTACAGTCAGCGGTGATCAGAGGAGCAAAGGTGGACCAGAGGTGGACATGTCCATGTTAATAGTGAGGATGAATTGTGGGTGAAGGAGTATGATACATACCTGGTCTCCACTGCACAACAGCAACAACAGAACAATGACTGTACGGAATGATCTATAACACACAGGTACACACACACACTTAAAAAATTGCCACAGACAGATCTCTAGCTGTCAGATCTAAAAGTCCTAGTCCTAGTGCACGTACACACATCTCACACCTTTCACGTATCTGCACACCTCACACACAAACACCCCTTTAACTCAAAACAAGTAGTACTCTACTTAAGGACAAATCAAGCCAGCTCCAGATGAAACACGTTCATAGGTGGACAAACTCTCTTTCACACGCACACATACACACACACAAAACAATACAATCTGTGACACTTGTCTTCCATACTGTTTGAACACTAGAGTTGCACACACACACACACCAAGACACCAAAAATTTACTCACTGAAATGGGCCATGATTGGCAAGAGACCGAGTTGTGTTACATTCTCTGCTTTCTCTCTCTTTCCTCCTCTCTCTCACTCTTTCTCCTGTCTGCCTTCAGTGAGGACTGAATATGCACCAAGTTTCATCCTTGAACCGGAAGGAAAGAGAGTGGGAGGAAGAGTGACGCAGGCCTCTGCTTCACATGTGTGTACCCACTCACACACACAAACACACACACACACACACACACACAGAGAGAGAGAGAGAGAGAGAGAGAGAGAGAGAGAGACCTGCCACAAAAACCTCAAACCAGAGATGGTCTCGTTTTTAAGATGAAAGGACAGGAAGTTTTTGAGCTGAAGGGAGGTGTGTGTGTGTGTGTGTGTGGGGGGGGGGGGGGTGCTTGTGTATCTGTGTGTGTGTGTGTGTGTGTGTGTGTCTGTGAGAGAGAAAGGGGGGTGATTCTATGTCCTGTGTGTATGGCTTAGCAAAACTTCCCATGTACAAAAAGCCTATGTCACAGCTGGCTGGCCTTTACAATGGGATACCAGCACAACAATGCTTTAGTGCAGACACTTCACGTCACATCTACCTGGAGTATTTGTTAAACAAATTCTCCCGTACGCACAAAAGGGCGCGCGCACACACACATTTACACACACAAACCAACGCGACCTGAGAGGCTGACTTCCTTGAATGTCAAGAGGTGGGCTTGATGTCTCACGCTTCCTGCTCTGGCGCACTCACACAGGCGGAGACGACTGGAGAGATTTCACTTCATGTTTAGTTTAACGGAGGAATACGTGCCCTCGTTCCTGGCTTGGACCTTCGCCTTGGCTGGCGGGCGTAATAGCAAGGTTAGATTAAACGAGGTGGATTAAACAAACTCCACTGCCACCGCGGTCCGACTGATGAAACCGAACGAAATGGGCTTAAATTGAAACCAAATTGGTCGTCCGTCAGAGGACTAAGACAATACAGAAGTTGGGACGACAGGACCCCGGGTCAGTCGGCGTAGTGCAGGTGCATGTAACGTTATGTATGTATGGTCGTAGGATTGCCACAGAATTCATTTCTTGCTGCTCATATAGTTCTCTTAGGCTTGGCTGGTTTCTGTGTGTTTTTCGTTATGTTACTTTGTGCCGTTCAGAAGTCAGCAGTGTTTGTTTTAATGCGAGCGTCTAGCGTCTAGTGAAGATATGATTAAAGATGACAATGCATTTAATCGGTCTGAAATAGGCTAATAAGCCTAGGAGGCTAATAAACCTAGGAATCTTTCTCTTATTTGTTTTAGTAGCTGTAATTTGTGGTAACACTTTCTATGAAGACCATATCTATAGCGCATTATGAGCGCATTCATAACGAATTATAATGCGCATCATAATCAGTCAAAATGCATTATGACTACACTCATAATGCTTCATGATGCATTATATCAACAGTTATGAATAACTATAAATCTATAAATATAATGGCTTAAAAATCCAAGGGTGTTATGAGTGTTATAAACTGGTTATAAACTACAGGCTGGCTTATAATACATTATGACTACTAATACCGCTCTATGCACACACCTGGATGATCAACTGTTATAAGGGCTCACAAGTTGCTATAATGTTCCATGTGGGATCATAAGCTGCCAATGTGTGCTTTAAGTAAAGTAAAGTTCATATGGATACATCTATAATGCAGCACACCTCATCATAATGTTTCATTGTTGGGGTTAAGTAAAGTGTAGCATTTGCATGCATTTATAAGAATCTATGTGGCAAGTCATGATGTCAGATACTACAGAATTACATCAAGATCTGTCTGCTAATGGTATGGCATAAAACATAAATGATACATTTTAAGTAAGAAAAAGACAAAATCTATGTTCTCAAGTTGGTTTATTTTAAAAAATGTCAAAACATCTTAAACCATTTTCAGATGTGATAGAAGTAAACATAAATGAAATGGTAAACATCAAACAAAATAAACATTTGTAAAAACTTCACAAAATGCGAAATCTGCAAAGGCAAATCTCAATAACCTTGAAGGGGAATTCCAGCCAATTTCAACATGCAGTTATATTGCTCACTCTACCGTTGACTTGTCAGTACCATAAGACCAGTCATTTTTTTGTTCAGGCCCTTCTGAGATCCTGACCCTCTAACCGGGGGCACAGTTTGTTTACATAGTGTTTAAAACGTCTTAACATACTTCAGATATCATCCCAAAAGTTTTGAAACATCAGAGGACACCTTACTACACAGCACTATGATATCTGGAGTATGTTAAGACGTTTCAAACACAATCTACGACTCCGGTTAGGGGGCCAGGATCTCGGAAAAAGCTGAACAAAAAAATGACTGGTCTATGGGTACTGACAAGTCAAGGGTAGAGTGAGCAATACAACTGCATGTTGAAATTGGCTGGAATTCCCCTTTAACCTGAACAATTCACTACAATGAACTGATTCGGTAATTGTTACATATGGGTTGCAGTAGGGAGAAGCTAACTTGAAGCTTGGAACATTATAGCAACTTATGAGCCCTTACAACAGTTGATCATCCAGGTGTGTGCATAGAGGGGTATTAGTAGTCATAATGTATTATAAGCCTCATCAGCCAGCCTGTAGTTTATAACCAGTAATGAACACTCATTACACCCTTGGATTTATAAGGCATTATAAGCTAGATTTATAGTTATTTATAACTGTTGATATAATGGAGCATTATGAGTGTAGTCATAATGCATTTTGAGTAATTATGATGCGCATTATAGTTTGTTATGAATGCGCTCATAATGCGCTAGAGATATGGTCTTCATAGAAAATGTTACCTAATTTTTAATTCCAGGGAATTCCAGAGAATGAGGTTCTCTGGAACCTGGGCCTATATTTGACCCAGGGCGCTTTTGCTTCTTCACTGGGCACGTTTCTGTAATGGCCTGCTTTAACATATCAGACAGGATGAAAGTGTTTTAAGTTTTTACTGTTGTGGGATCTAATATGCTACCTCTTGGTTCTTCTGGTTCTTACTTCACTTGTTTGTTTTGTTATTTTTTAATAAAAAAACGAAATGAATGTATGACATACTGATTCATGCCAGTGCTGTCTATCTCTTTCAGACCAGTGCATGGTTTCTGTGTGTTTGCTTGCTAGTGTGCGTGCATATGCTTGAGAGTGTGTGTGTATGTGTGTGGCCAGGTACGAGTGTGTGCGATGAGTGCTGCTGTGGTCCTGGAGGAGTTGTTGATCAAGCGCTCGCAGCAGAAGAAGCGCACATCGCCGCTAAACTATAAGGAGCGTCTGTTTGTCCTGACCAAGAACAGACTCACCTACTATGAGGGCCGAGCTGAGGTCTGTCTGTCCACCACCAAAACACACACACACACACACATATACACACAAACAAGGCAAAATGGTACACAGGACTTATAGGTGTTTACAATTATCTGTGAGTGTGTGTGCATTTATTGAACATGCTTTGCAAGGTTGTGTATGTGTTTGTCACTACAGTGTGGTCAGTATATATGTAAATATGGTCACTTATGTGTGGCCAGTGAGTTTGTTTAAATATCACACACTATATATTTTTTTCTCTGTGTGATGCTTTGGGTGGATACAGGTATTATTTATTCTTTACTTGTTCTTCATTACTGTGTGTGTGTGTGTGTGTGTGTGTGTGCATGTGTGTTCATGTGTGCATGCACGCATATGTTTGCATATGTTTGCATATGTTTGCAGAAGAGATTTAAGAAGGGCTCTGTGGACATACAGAAAATCAAGTGTGTGGAGATTGTGAAGAATGGAGGAGTTGCCATCCCCTGCCAAAACAAATACCCATTCCAGGTAGGAGCACAAACACTGTCTCTCTCACTCACACACACACACACACACACACACACAAGCAGGCACACACACCCACACCCACACATTATTGCATACACAGATGTTTATTGCATAGACACAAAGATTTGCCTTGGGCAGTAGCTGATAACCATAGGGTGATGAATGTGTGTGTGCGTGTGTGTATGTGCGTGTGTATGTATGCATGTGTGTGTGTGTATGTGTGTGTGTGTATGTGCATGTTTGTGTGCGTGTGTGTGTGTGTGTATTTGTGTGTATATGAAAGAGAGAGAGACAGAAATTGTGAGTGTGTATAAGCACTGACTGGTGATGCTCTACAATACTTATAAGTGTTCTGTGTTAGTCTGTTTTTCACTTGTCCCCAACACTGTCTCCCGCTTTCTCATTCAGATTGTATATGATTCAAACACACTCTACATATTTGCCCCAACCAATGAGAGTCGCAGCCTATGGGTGCAGAACATAAAAGAAGGTACAGAACGCATGCACACACACACTCACTCACACGCACACACACACACACACACACACACACACACACACAAACCCTCTAAAATGAGATCACACAAACAGACTTCCTCAAACACTTAAAATCTTCAGCTCTCTCACTATTACTACACCTACATCCCTGCTCAGCACTAACAGACTTACTCAGCACGGGGCCTGTTTGGAACTGCTGCAAGAGGAAGTGGTCATCTTTGAAAGGAAATGAGATGAATGTTTGGTACCATCTCTGAAGGACTAACATCAGCATTTGAGGAACTTTTGACTAGGTCTAGACTGTATGTAGCTTACAGTGTGTATGTATGTGTGTGTGTGTGTGTGTGTGTGTGTGTGTGTTACAGAAATCAAGCACAATTCTTCCATTGTGGCAAAGTTCCATCCTCACTTCTGGCTGGAGGGGACATGGCTTTGCTGTCGGCAGGCTGAAAAACTAGCCCCAGGCTGTGAGGAATACAAACTACAAGGAGACAGTAAGACACACACACACACACACACACACCATACACACAAACACAAGCACTCAGACAACCACATGGCTCTCTCTCTCTCTCTTAAACACACACATACACATACTGTAGTATACACACTCATCCTGTGAGTCTGGAAGACCCCACATACACAACAATGGAGTGCACACACACACACACACACAAATACATGAATTTTCTGGAGGATTTTTCACCATTCACTTTCACACTCAAAATCATACACAAACTCTCTCTCTCTCTCTCTCTCTCTCTCTCTCTCTCACACACACACACACACACACACACACACACACACACACACACACACACAATATGACCACCATGAAAATATCTTGTTCCTCTTCACAGTTTCAAGGAAGCCGTTACCCCCTATTCCTGGTGAAGAGGTGAGCAAACATACACACATACATGCATGAATACACATATGCAAATACTATGCATGGTGGCCCCTATAACTTATTAAACAGGCTAATATTACCATGTGGCCTATGTAAACAGGGGTGAACCTCTGCATTGTGTTGTTGTAAATGATTACCTCAAAACGAGTGCTGCACTGAAGTTTAATTTTATGCACATAAGGAAATCAAAACCAAAACATTGGTCCTCCATGCATGTACTCCTCCAACTCCTTAAACATCCGAAAAGCAGACACAGGAAAGAGAAAGGAGAGTAGAGACAGATAAGGCAAGGAGGGGAGAGGAGAAGCTACCAGGATCTTCATAGCAGTGTACCAAGTAAAGGAATCTATAATACAGACTAAATCTCTTGTGCAACTGTACATTAAGACATAGCTGATTTGAACCTATTACACCTATAGTGTCAAATACGGTACTGGAAAGTCAATGTGATCATCAGTTATCAGCTAATGTAGCCTAATTATCAGTGTACAATTATTTGTAACTCTAGTCATCCTTTTTATAAAGACAGAAGGGGTATTTGGTATTAAATTGGTGAAAATGTGTCAGACAGTCACCGTGGGGACCCCCTATGGGTCATGAAGTCCTTGCTGAGGATCTGTGAGTGTCTAGACAGAGACTGTGAGTGGGACAGCCCATAATATAGTAGCACCACTCACTGTCTGGAGCTTCATGTGCAGAGTCATGGTCAACATAGTCTACTTGCACTATTTAGTGGTTTGTAACCTGACCAGAGTGGCCTAAGGACATATGTGTGTGTGAAGCCTAATGAGCACTTCAGAAGAGTGTGTGTGTGTGTGTGTGTGTGTGTGGGAGGGGCAGAGAGTGACAGAAGAAGGCAAAAGAGAGTGAGAGAAGAGTGAGTAACCAAACAACTCACACACACATGTGCTTTACATTCATGCACTCATACATACACACACACACACACGTATAAAGAGTGTAGACACTCATGGTCTGTTGTCTCCAGTCCTCCAGTGAGGGACGTCGACCACCACCTCCCCCTCCGCCTGAGGATGAGGAGCAAGAGGAAGAGTCTAAAGAGGAAGTGGTCATTGCCATGTATGACTTCAAGGGCAGCGAGAGCCACGACCTGCCACTCAATCGTGGGGAGGAGTACACTATCTTGGAGAAGTGTGACGTCAACTGGTATAGGGCGCGCAACAAATTTGGGTATGTGTGTGTGCACATTTATGTGTATGTGTAGGGCATGTGAGTGTGTATGTATACTGGTATGTGTGTGCATGTGTATGTGTGTGTGTGTGTATGGTGTGTGTGTGTTGGGTATGTCAGTGTGAATGTGCAGTATATGTGTGTGCAGCTGTATACATGTTTTTATGATTATCTGTGATGATTACCTTGCTGTTTGATGCAAGTACTGTATGTTGAGTGTTTGTGTGAGCTTATTTATATTGATGTCTTACACTGAAAAGTGTGTGTGTGTGTGTGTGTGTGTGTATATATATGTGTACTTTATCTGTGATTTTCTTTCTGTCTTTGTCTTGCAGGGAAGAGGGCTATATCCCCAGTAACTATGTGACAGAGAAGACCTCAGACAACCTGGACCAGTTTGGGTAAGATCGCTAAAAAAAGCCTGTTCATGTGCACTGACCTCAGTAGTGATGATGATGAGCCCTGAATAGGAAAAGTGTATTTCCTGTATTAGAGAGATCAGTGGTGCAGAGAGGATTTGTGATGTTTATGTCTCTTTGTGTCCATTAGATGGTTCTGTAAGAATATAAACCGTGCCAAGGCTGAGGAGCAACTCAAAAATGAGGTGTGTGTGTGTGTGTGTGTGTGTGTGTGTGTGTGTGTGTGTATGTATGTGTGTGCATGAACTTATAGTGTGTTATTAATTATTTTAGGATAAGGAGGGAGGCTTCATGGTCAGAGAGTCCAGTAGTCCAGGAAAATACACTGTGTCTTTATATACAAGGTCATCAGGGTGGGTAAAACACACACACACACACACACACACACACACGTACAAATATAATTGCCAGATATATAAAATATATAATATTGTGTTATCTACTGTATGTACTGTGTGTGTGTGTGTGTTTGTGTAGGGATGGCCTGGCCATTGTAAGGCATTATTACATCAAGGAGAGCCCAGGGACATCTAAACAGTTCTACCTGGCTGAGAGGCACTTGTTTAACACCATACCTGAACTCATTGAGTACCACAAACACAATGCAGCAGGTAGTGCTACACACCTCAAAGCACACACAGAAACATCTTGTTTGGGGTGATTCAGTAATGCATGAATGGAGAGTTTTGAGTGGATGAGTTGGTGTTATAATAATATCTGATGTAACATTGCTCTCTCTCTCTCTCTCTCTCTCTTTGTGTGTGTGTGTGTGTGTGTGTGTGTGTGTGTGTGTGTGTGTGTGTGTGTGTGTGTGTGTGTGTTTGTGTGTTTTATTCCTCAGGACTGGTGGCCAGGTTACGTTATCCTGTTGGTAAACAGGGAAGAGATGCTCCGACCACAGCAGGATTTAGCTATGGTTAGTATACACATGCACACACACACACACACACACACACACACACACACACACACACACACACACATATTAGATGCACATTTCTCATTCTGTTTAACATGACGATAAGCAGAGCTTCTGCTGTCTTTGTCGTCTTGCTTATTTTGTTGCTACTTAATCTTGTTTTTGTTTCATAATAAACCATGGTTAAGTTAAGTGTCTAAGCATACTGTTTTGACATTTAATTAAGATTGCATTGATTTTGTCCTGAGCTTTACCCAATGGCTCAGTGCCTTAACAGCATACCTCATCATCCACACTGCTGTATGGAGGCAGAGATCAGGCCTTACATTAGATCAGGACTTATATTGGGCTTATGTTGATATTTGTGAGTTGGCAGTGCTGAGGCTCATTGGTGATCATTTCTCTGGTGTTACTGTGACAACCTCTTGAAAATAAACACTGTTAAAACCTGATAACCGGGCGCAACAACCACTTGCACAACTTTTTGTCTTCTTTTAGTTAGTTACCTTGTCATGTGTGCAACACCACTTCTGGTCTTCATGTGTTCACCTAAACATCACTTTGGGAGACTAGGCTGAGTAGTGTGAGATAACTGATAATAGGTCGACCTTAGTTCACAGGTTTTGATCAAATGAGTTTTCTAAATGCCAGTCAACTTCAGTTTTTAACTTGGTCATTCACGAACCAGACAAATGACATAATCAAATGTTCTGCAATTGTGTTGATTCTAAAGTTGTGTATTCTGATCACATTGTTCTAAAATGGCATTTAGGTAGTTCTAAAGTTGTCCTCAGGCATATTGGTGGTTGGTTATTTTGATGTTGCTATAACATTGTTTTGAAATAGTATGTTGGTGGATGTTGGCAGTTCTAAAGCCTAAAGGCTCTTCTCCACTCCTGAAAGGAAAGGCATTGTTTTTTCAGTGCTCTGTTGACATTGAGTCATTGAATGCTCTGAAATTACCTTGATTATATTATATTTGTAATGGTTGTAATGGTTGTGTCTGTGACTACAGATAAGTGGGAGATTAACCCAGCGGAGCTGACCTTCATGAAGGAGCTGGGCAGTGGGCAGTATGGAGTAGTGCGACTGGGCAAGTGGAGAGCACAGCACAAAGTGGCTATCAAGGCCATCAGGGAGGGAGCCATGTCTGAGGACGACTTCATTGAGGAGGCCAAGGTCATGATGTGAGTAGATGCGCACACGCGCGCACACACACACACACACACACACACACACACACACACACACACACACACTGGTTGGATTCACAAGTAGACACAAATAAAATTATAATGATGTGTGTTGATGGCTACTTGGGAATGGAAGTGACCTCATGTGCAGCTAGCAGATTTGTGACATTTTCATTTTTTCCCTTTCGCACACACACACACACAGACACACACACACACACACGCATACACACACACACACACACACACACAAGCCATTGTCTACACCATGATTATCAGCTATGCTTTGTGTAGTATGTGTTTAATGAAAGAGGGTTTGAAAATATATATGGGAGAATTATGATGTAGATGCGCATATAGTATACACTGAAACACATACTACAAAATCTTGTCTCCCTTCGACTCAGCTTGTAACAGATTGTATTTCATTGCATTTATGTTGAATATAAATTATTGTGTGGGGTGGGGGGGCGTGGGGGTGGGGGCATGTGTAGGAGACTCTCCCATCCCAAACTGGTCCAGTTGTATGGCGTATGCACTCAGCAGAGGCCCATCTATATTGTAACAGAGTTCATGGAGCTAGGCTGCTTACTCAACTTTCTCAGGTATGTGTGTGTGTGTGTGTGTGTGTGTGTTTTGTTACTGTTCCAACAACTGATATGACTGACAGTACAGCTGACAAACAGGAGGACACTGTGACAAACAGGAGGAGCTTCATTTTGCAGATTGAAATTGAACTTTGTACTGTATATGTGTGCAAATATACATATAGCCACTGTGTGTTGCTTTAGGGGTGTGTGTGTGTTTATGTGTGTTTCCTGTCGTTTGCATGTTTTGCTATTCTAGTTTGTATGTGTGAGATAAGATAGCAGTGTGCTGCTTATTATCTTCTTACACTCTGTGTTATGCATAAGAGATATAGACCTATACCTGTTGGACATGAAATATAGTATCTGCTGTAGACACATAGGCCTATACCTTGAGTCTATATACTATATAGGCCTATAAATGAATATTCTTCTAAGAATATTCTTAGAAGATCTGCATTTTTTTCTTGCCTCACACTGATTTTTATCAGGCAGAGGCGAGGCAGCTTCCGCTTTGAGGACCTCCTTAGCATCAGTTTAGACGTGGCGCAAGGCATGGCCCACCTAGAGGCCAATGGATTTATCCACAGAGACCTAGTAAGCATGTGTGTGTGTGCACACGTGTGTGTGTTTGTGTGTGTGAGTCTATGTCTATGTAAAAAGAAAATGTACTACTGTACATGCTTAGCATCTTTATTATTTTTTTCCTTCTGCCTCTCATTTTATTTCCCCTTTCTCTCTCTCTCTCTCTCTTTCTCTATCCAGGCGGCCAGAAACTGTTTAGTGAATGACTCGTTTGTTGTAAAGGTGTCTGATTTTGGGATGGCAAGGTACAGTTTTACATACAGCATTCAGTATCTACCTACCTTTAAATCTAAATGGGTCAGGAGGTCCCCTGATCAGAATACAAGCCTAACCTTCACGTATGGTAATGGTCATCCAGGGTGTGGTGCAAAGAGAGGGTGAATTTGTGTGTGTGTTTCTGTAAATGAATGCACACAGACACACACTCAAACATACCTGCTTTATCATCTTATTTGTCCAGCTCATAATAAAATGTACTCCACTTCTGGAAGGTAAACTCTAAAACTAGCTGGGCTTTTTCATTATATGAATACAATGGATGTGTGTGTGTGCGTGTGTGTGTGTGTGTATGTGTGTGTGTGTGTGTGTGTGTGTGTAGGTATGTTCTTGATGACCAGTACACCAGCTCCATTGGCTCTAAGTTCCCAGTGAAGTGGTCTCCCCCAGAGGTATTCAACTTCTGCAAATACAGCAGCAAGTCTGATGTCTGGTCTTATGGTGAGCTTTCACACAGGCACACACCACACACATACACACGCACACACACACACGCACACAGACACTCACCATTCTTGGATATGCACTGTGCTACTAAATAAAAGAAAAAGGTTTACAGCATGACACTGCTGACTGATCCATGATCGATCTCGCTCCCGGACAATATTTTGGAATTATTACGATGCTCAGGCAAAACCATGGACAAATTACTGTCTATTCCTTATGGTAACTACTGACTGTACTTTTGCTGCATGACCCCTGGCAGTTGGGTTGGCCCCTTGAGTCGTGGATCTGCCCAAGGTTTCTTCCTTGATTAACTACCAAAAGTAGTTTTCCTGGCCCATGATGCTCCTGGGTGCTCCTTGTCTGTAAAGCGCCACGAGACAATTCCGTAAATGGTGCTGTATAATAACTGAATTGACTATATTGCCATCAAACACCAATAAGAATCTTTGTAGCAGTGCAAGTAAATGGTAAATTAACATTTATATAGCACTTTTTTACTCCTGTAAGCTCTCAAAGTGCTTTGCAGTGTCATACCATGATAAATGTTTGATAGGTTTTGGGTAGGTTTAGCTCACTTTGTAGGTAGCTAGTCCATTTTTACATCAAAAACTATTTAACTTCACTTTGGAACTCCACCCCACTCTGGTGAAATTATGTTTTTTTCTCAACTAATCTGTATGTGTGTGTGCACGCACATGTTAGGTGTGTTGATGTGGGAGGTGTTCACAGAGGGGAAGATGCCCTTTGAGCAGAACCAGAACCATGAGGTCGTTCTCATGGTGACCAAAGGTCATCGCCTTTACCGACCCAAGATGGCCACGCCTCCTATTTATGAGGTCATGGAGCTGTGCTGGAAGGAGGTGAGAGTGGCACAGGAGTGACATACATGCACTGTCTGTTAATGTATGCTAATGCTGTTGCTGGTGCTGCTAAAGTCATGTTGCTTGTACAGTGTTCAGTCATAACAAATGATGTTGTTGTCTGGTCTCCTAGCAACCTGAGGAACGTCCTTCCTTCTCAGACATCTGCCTGATGATCACCGAGGCACTAGAGACTGACCCTCCTTCATTGTGAAAACCTAATGGCTGCCCACTTCTTACACTTCTCTTAAAGCGGCTCCACTTCTCACACAACGCGTGTGAAAAGAATCTCACCTAGAGCTGACCAATTTTATCCAACTGAAATTAACTATCCTCTGAAACAGAAATGGACCATGACAAGCCAGACTGAAGCAATTTCCCCAGGACCTAGTCACACACACACACGCACACACACATACAGTTTATGTTTCTAAATGATGCAGAGCCATGACTGTAGTATATATACTATTGGACAACCTGCGTTCTGATTGGCTGCCATACAGACTTAGACATAAAGGTGGTCATGAAGTTGGACTTGAATGTGGTCTTAATGGTGGCCAGGGAGGGATGGAGTTGTTCAGATTTGTTTTAGTGGGCCATATACTGTGGAAGAGGAGCGCTTTTTTTCTGTATATCTGGTAACATTATCAGAATACACCTGACGAAAGCACCCCATAAGGTTGCTAATTTTGTTTTTATTTTTTATGTACGTCTTAAATTTGTGATAAAATGTGAAATAGTGAGCGATTTCGACGAGTTATGTTGACTGACAAGGTAATAAACACAATAAGGCTTATGCAGAAGTTGGTTTCAGTTTCATTTGCAAATTTCAGTAATTAGAAGGAGTACCAGGGGAATTATGCATCAAGGTCATTTAGCATCTGAAGGGTATTAAGCATCCAAATGACTTCAAAACTGCTATATTAAGGCAAACAAAAATGTTTTGCTTTGAATGCGTCCATCTCACAGATACTCTCCATAGTATATAAGAACAGAATGACTGCACTGGGTAATGATGATTTACTTTGTTCATAGAAATATTTGAAGAAAAAATATTTTTGAAATATGAATAAAAATATTTTTTTAAACCTGGATCAGTTTTGTGTGTTATATCCTGTGTATTCATTTTGAATTTATCACTGTACACATTCTCTCTCTCTTTCAGTACACCTCAGAGGCATGGCCAATGAAAGGGAACACACACACATACACACACACACACCAACATACCTGACTCTTGGTATCTTGATCACCATTCAACATACACACGCACAAATACACACACACACACACACACACACACACACACACACACACACACACAGAGGAACAGAGTCATGTTACATGGCAGTGAGAATTCATTCATCTTTTGAAGCAGTGGTCATGTGTGATTCCTGTTAACCAAGATCATCTCTAAGGTAAGAATATTATGTGCGTATTATGTGTTTATTTCACTTATTTGCTTGATAAATTGCAGAGCACACTATCAATATCCATGGCAGGTTTTTAGTGAGACTACTTAAACCTCTGCATGCAGTGACAGTCATGTTGGAAAAGTAAAGAAAAGATCATAGAAAAGGTGTGTGTGTGTGTTTTACACCACTTTTAAAGGAACCTTGGAACACTTTTTTTAAAAATCTACTTTTGAAACCTACTTTAAACGAAAAGTACCCTTTACATAAATTGAGGTAAATTCTAGGTTCAAGGTTACTGTCGGTGTGCCTCTGTGGATGACCCATGTAATTTTGTTTGTGTTCATATATATATATATATATATATATATATATATATATATATATATATAGACATTTCATGTGTTGCATTGTGAAATAAGGAAACATGCAGATGTGAATGTATTCTAATTCTATTCTATTCTATACATCATGAAGGGTCTCTCTCGCTCTCTATGTGTGTTTAATATGTGTCCATGTGTTGTAGTCTGATGGGCATGTTGTTCTATCTGATGCCTTTGAGTGTGCGTGAGGGTGAAAAGGCAAGTGTCATGATGGTTCATCAGGTACGGGAATATTTGAGTAGGATGAATTATTCAGCCAATCAGCAGGCCTGAATAATTCAGCAGGACAGCCATTGTGTAAATAAACAAAGCAGCAGAGCTTTAGCTGAAGGCTCCTCTCTCTGCTATCAACATGGGAGCTGTAAAGAATGAAGTTGCAATCAAGAAACAGGCCATAGGGAGGACACTGGATCCATGGCTGACATCATGGAACACAGGATTCACCATTTGAGGATAATTCAAGTTTTTCTATAGCAAGGTTACTCAAGAGATTTGATTCTGTTGTGTATTTAAGCCCACCAAAGATTACACTGCTAGACCTGAAGCAGTCATTTAAAGGGGAAATGTGTGGGTGTTGAAAAAATGAATTGTTGAACACTAGGCTTTCATTGTCCTGTGTCAGTGATATTTACTTTCTATACCAACTTATACTATGATACTTTACAAAACAGAGACATTCCATGACCATGGCCAAACATAACACAACTCAAACTCCAGTAGAATTTATATTTTATATATGCACAAGCTCTATAACATCCTGACAGACGTAGATTCTGTCTGGTTTTTTGTGTGTATGTATTTTTTCAAGTGACACTTACCTAATGTCTGAACCATTAATTGACCTTAAAAGGATCCCCGGCTAGTAAGACATGCCAGCCTTATTTTTGACGTTGACGTCAGCTATATTAATGCGATTAAAAAAACATTCAAAATGTTTTCAATTTTATTGAAAGTTTTAGAAAATCCTTTCACTGGTAAATTGCCATTGTTTGTCTCATGCCTTCTGGGTAAAAATTTCCATTGCCAGTCTGCGCTGGGCTGCGTCCAAGCAGTTGCAGCACACAGACACCACCGATATTCTTCCGATGTTTTTTCCTCACTTCTCTGATCATGTTCCTTTTCACAACAAAAATGTAATACTTGCTCCCATGTTACCCACTCCCACTATCATTTTCAATTCAACCAGGTGATTTCACTTTTTACCCAGAAAGAGACGTAAACAACATAAAACGCAATGGCAGTTTACAAGCTCTACAAATGAGTGTTTTTAAATCATGTTAAACATAGCAGACGCCAACGTCAGTCTTATAGGGCCACACTATTGACTGTGTGTGTATGTGTGTGTGTGTGTGTGTTTGTGTGTGTGAGAGAGAGAGAGACAAAGAGAAAGACCTTCCATACTTTCCATGTCTCATCCTCATCTCATTTGTTGGACAGATGTCATGGCAGCCACCCTATCACAACTCAAAGTTCCGTCATGTGTTTGCAAAGCCCGCCTCCCGTGAGAACTGCTACACTGGCCTGCCAATCACACGCAGTGTCCATGACAACGCCTTCTGTGCTGTCAATCCACACTTCATCGCCATTGTGGCAGAATGTGCTGGTGGTGGGGCCTTCCTTGTCATCTCCATCTACCATGTGAGACACACCCACACCCACACACACATACACACACACACATGCACACAGGTACATCTCCATCTGTTCTGACATAGTCATGTTAAACATATTTAAAAAACATCCTTTATCACTAAGGTTAGAAAGTTTCTATTGTTTGAGGGTGCAGAAAAATGAATACATGCATTTGTTACCTCCAGGCTTGATTATTGTAATGCTCTGGTCTCTGGGTGTATGATTACCTGCATTAAAAACCTACAGCTACTTCATAATGCCACGGACTGAACACTCACTAGGACTAAATGCCTAATGCCTAGTGCCGCCACAAACCTATATATATATATGCAAATATGACACATAAGATGAGTGAAGTGGGCGCCTGGCCTAACTCATTTGCTTACTCTGTCCTCCTACTCCACAATCATCTCTGCTGAGCATCCCTGCCTCCCATTTCAGGACTGACTCTCCTTCCCAGAGGCCCTGCGACTGACCCCTCTTTACAATGGCACTGTCAGAATTTATCCTCCCAATGTTACCCCCATGATAGATCTCACTCCCTGACTTTAAGATTTTGTCTGGCTGCTACTACACTATCCAGCCATAACTTTGGACAACCACTGATGGCTTGACTACCATTTTCAGTTTTATTTATACAGTGCCTTTTACAATAGTATTGTCTCGTGGCGCTTCACAGAAGGAGCACCCAAGAGCAACAGGGGCAAGGAAAAACTCCCTTATGTTCAGTTAATCTAGGAAGAAACCTTGGGCAGATCCACGACTTAAGGGGCTAACCCAACTGACAGGGGTCATGGAGAAAAATTACAATCAGTAGTAACCATGACAGACTATAAGTTGCCTATGGTTTTAGCTAAGGTTCATAATAGTTCATAATAGAGTATTATCCCACTTTTACATTACATGGTAGTCAGTCTATAGGTGGTTATCAGGAATTATGGCTGGACATTGTAGCAGCGGCCAGGCATAGGCATTGGCATAGAGCCTTCTAATACAGGGCTATATTAGCTCAGCAGAGGCTCAAGGAGAGACGGAATTTTAATTCAATTCAATTCAATTCAGATAATCTTGGGGGAAAATATTTTGGATTTATTATGATGCTCAGCTAAAATCATGGACAAATTTTAGTCTATCATGGTAACTATGGATTGTACTTTTCCTGCATGACCCCTGGCAGCTGGGTTGTCCCCTTGAGCCACGGATCTGCCCAAGGTTTCTTCCTAGACTGTCTACCACAAGGGGGTTTTTCCTTCCCCCTGTTGCTCTTGGGTGCTCCTTGCTGTAGTGCCATGAGACAATACTATTGTAAAATGTGCTGTATAAATATAATTGAATTGAATTATGTGAGGCTTTATGATGTTTAAAGACATACAAACTCTCTTGCACACGCACATCCATACACATGTCCACTTACACCAGTGGTTATCAAACTTTCTCTTTCATTCCCCACTTTGGAGGGGTGAGAATCATTATGCCCCACCCGCCATGTAAAAAATGGTAGCAAAATAGGTCCAGTTTTACATTATCTGACAACTGACTTGAGTTTTGATTTATGATTAATTTCTCTCTTGTAATGAAATGTTTAAATCTTTGGGGCCTACTGAAATACGGTACTGAAATCACATTTCTGCATGTACCCTTGTTATACAAGAGCAATACTTTTATTTGCATCTCTCTCATGAGGGAAGCATGTCAGTAAACTGGACTATCTCATACCTATTTGCAAATGGCTGTTGAAGAAAATACCTCACAGTAACTACATACAATGGCTTGTTCAGTTATAACAGGCTTGCTTCTGGGATTATATCACCAGCTATTTCCCAGCCATCACCAGCGAGCCATGGATCAGGTCCTCCATGGTCTGCCGAACATCCTCTCTTACCTGGATGACATTCTAATTATTATCCAGAACCGTTTGCAACATCTGTAGAACTTGGATGCAGTTCTTGGGCGCTTGGAAGAATTTGGCTTGCGTGTGCATGAAGAAGAATGTGATTTTTTCAAGGATTCCTTGAAATACTTGGGCCACATCATCGATGCCCTTGGCCTATACAAATCTCCTGGGGAGGTCTGGGCTATTGTGGAGGCTCCTGCACCAACTGATGTGAGCCAGCTTCACTTATTTGCAGGGCTTATTAATTATTACAGCAGAACACTGGGAGTGGTGTCAGCCGAGACTGGTTGTTTGTCGTACACAGTCATATATAATATTGGATCATCAGAACACTGGAAATGCTATGCTGACCAGTTGTTGGCAAGACATGCAGAGTTGGATATTTCAACCAACGGAGAAACTACATCTTCTCAGGCTCCAATGGACCAACCTGTGTTAGAGAACCCAGCTCTCAAACCTGCTACGCATCCTTCTCTTGAACCCATGATTGTGTCATCAGCCCAGGTAACCTCAGAGGAAACCACAAGAGACTGGTAAGCGATACCCATCCAGAGTTATTAAACCACCAGTTCCTTACAGCCCCTAAGACGTTAAGCATGGTGGAGACAGTTTCTTTTTGGACACTTTGAATGAGAGACTGACCAACTTTATTGTTGTTAGTTTAAGAAGTCATGTCTCAACAATAAGGGCAAAATAAACTCTTGACTGACTTAGGGGTTTGGGACAGTATTCCTGACTGCAAGATTGTTGTGTGATTTTAAATATATAAAAAAGTGTGTTGTATGTAAAAAATGTATGTGCCCTGCACTAACTATACAGATGTATGCCACCCATACCACAAGTTGATGCCCGCTATAGTAAACAGCAGTAAACAAGTATATTTCCTACTGTGAAGATGTGTATGAGTATGTCTCATAGAAAGGTTATCTAAAGGAACCCACATTCCAGTTATCATACAGAGAGATAAGGCAGATGAGTACTTCTGCTCCACTGTAAAAAAAAAAAAAAAAAACATGCTTTCTATTTGAGCACGTAGGCTGTGACAGATGAAGCATGAGGAAGTGGATAAAATAGCAACACTTACAAAGAGAAACTCATTGTACTGCAGTATTAGTACTGCAGATTTCAACAGTATGAAACAACTACATGCATCAGCTTACTGTTGCTACTGACATGGTCTGAAGAAGCAGAACAGTTGTTATGAAAACTAGTTCTGTTGTTTATTAGTAAAAAGCAATGAGACAGGAGCATGAAGTGTGTGTGTGTGTGTGTGTGTGTGTGTGTGTGTGTGTGTGTGTGTGTGTGTGTGTGTGTGTGTGTGTTATTTGTGCAGTGTGATGGGCAGAGGGGGGATTTCTTGTAGACCTTAAGAATCTATCCATTGCTACATGACAACACAAGTGTAAACACACTCTCTCACACACACACCCCACACACTCACTCACATACCTACCACAAACTCACATTATAAATATACCCGCAACATTTCTTTTAGACAAAGCAGGTAAAACCCCACAAGCTCACTAAAAATATTCAGTGGAGGCATGGGCCTTCAAGTGTAACCTTATTTCCTGTTAAGCATTTATGTATAGAGTAATCTTGTGACTCTTTAGGTATTTCATGGAACTCAGTGAGCTCTCTAAATCTCTATTTAGCAATTAATTAACTGATTGTTTTCTTCAGATGAAACACAATATTGTCTTCAATATTTGATGGAAAGCTTTGGTTTGGTAACAACTGAATGCATTCAGTAGGTGAGAATGTTGCTGAATGCAAACTGAGGTTCTGAATGGAACAGCATGGAGATTAAGAAGAGGGCAGACTTTCTCACTTTCTCTCTCTGTCTGAAACTCAGTGGAAAGCAGAAGAACCTTTCCCACTAAATCTCATATGTGGCATATGTGGTCTGTGGGGGTGCACACACACTCACACTTACATTTAGGCATTTAGCAGATGCTTTTATCCAAAGCGATTTACAAAAGAGGATAATATTTAAGCTACAACACAATGAAAGAACTAACAAGGAGTGCATATTGCTAACATACAAACTGCACTATTTTAAGTTGAAAGTGCAATAGTGTAATACAGTGCACAGTAATTAAATTAAGTGCATTCTCAAAATTTACGCCAGGAGATATTCTTGGAAGAGCTGGGTCTTCACGAGTTTCTTGAAGGTAGAGAGGGTATCAGTTGATCTGGTAGCACTTAGAAGGTCATTCCACCAGCGCGGAACCAGATATGAGAAGAGTCTGGATTGACCTGCACAATTGGGTTAGGTTATGCGGTAGATTCAGGAGATGGGACAGAGCCACATTCACCCTGTAGGCCACCATAAGTGCCTTGAAAAGAGCAGCCAAGGGTAGCCAGTGGTTCAATGAACAGTACTTGAGCAGCTGAGATAGGGTCTACAGAGGATAGGAGGACATCATTAACCATGTCTGGGTTACTGTAGGCCTGAACCTTATGTTGAATAAGATTGAGCCCAGCGAGGTGATGTACAGGGTGAAGAGAAGGCACCCTAGCACTTGGGGTACTCCTGTGGTGAGTTGGTGAAGTGCTGATGTCTGTCCTAGCCATGATACGTTGAACGACTGTCCAGTAAGGTAGGACCTGAACCAGGAGTGTGCTGCGCCATCAATACCCATGTTGGTCAGCTTGTCCAGTAGGATGTGGTGGTTGACTGTGTCAAATGCTGCTGATAGGTCCAGCAGGATGAGCACTGAGGATTGACCTGCCGCTCTGGCCTCTTTTAGTGCTTCCGTCACAGACAGAAGCGCCCTTTCAGTGGAGTGGCCACTTCTGAAACAGGATTGGTTGGAGTCGAGGAGGTTGTTCCGAGTGAGAAATCCTGTGACCTGTTTAAAGACAGCTCGTTCAATGGCTTTGGAAAGGAAGGGAAGAAGAGATACAGGCCGGTAGTTCTCCACTTGAGTGGGAGTAAGGGATGTTTTTTTGAGCAGCGGTGTTACCTGGGCTTATTTGAAGGTGGTGGGAAATGTACCCCTAATTAGTGAAGCATTGACCACATTTGTGGTTGCTGTCACAATGGTGGGGGTTATGGCTTGAAGAAGGGTTGTTGGGATAGGGTCCAGAAGACAAGAGGTAGGCCGGCTGTCTGTGAGAAGCTTAGACACCTCTGCCTCGGAGAGAGGAGTGAAAGAAGAAAAGGAAGCAATTGGTTTAGAGAGGCTAGGAGAAGGAACCTCTGTAGATTGGTTCGAGAACTGACTACTAATTGCTGCAACTTTGTTAGAGAAGAATGCAGCAAAAGTGTCAGCTGTGAGGTTAGTTGGAGGAGGTGGGTTTAGTAAAGATTTAAAGGTGGAAAGAGTTTCTTGGTGTCCGTGGCATTGTGAATCTTGTCGTGATAAAAAGCCTTTTTTGCAGCAGTGACACTGGATGAGAAGGAAGATAGCAGTTCTTGGAATTGTGTTAGATCGGCCGAATTCTTAGTTTTGTGCCATTTCCTCAGCAGCTCTGAGGTTAGTGCGCATTGACCGAAGTGAGTTTTTAAGCCACGCATGAGTCTGGGTGGGTCGTGCGGGTCTGGTAGACAGACGGCACACACGATCCAAGCAGGAGCTCAGCGTAGAACAGAGTGACTCTGTTGCATCATCAACCTCAAGAGAAGAGAAACTTCTAGACGGTGGTAGAGCAGATGCCAGCAAGGAGGAAAAGTGAGTAGGAGATAGATTGCGACGGACAGAGACAGTGGGAGTAGGAGCAGATGGATGCTGACAGAGGGAAACCTTGAACTGAACAAAGTAATGGTCAGATAGATGTAGAGGAGTAACTGTCTGCGAAGTAGCGGCACACTTCCTGGTGAAAATGAGATCAAGTTCTTTACCGGCTTTGTGAGTTGGAGGGCTGCAAACCCGCTGTAGCTCAAAGGAGTCCATCAGAGATAGGAATTCTGCAGAACCTGGATTGTCTAAGTGGATGTTCATATCACCAAGAACAAGCATGGGAGTCATGCTCAGGGATAGAAGAAAGCAGAGTGTCAAGTTCCTCAAGGAAATCCCCCATTTGATCTGGAGGACTATAGATAACACACAGATATATTTTGACCGGTGCCGTTACCAAGATGGCATGGTATTCAAAGGAGCTGTAGCTGACATGGTACCAGTTGAGTATATTTCCATTTGTCTGATATTAACAGCTCTGTACCACCCCCTCTCCTGGATGGACGTGAGGTGTGGGAAAAAGCATAGTTGGTGTGCAGCAGGAGTGGCAGTGTTTTCTGGTTTGACCCAGGTCTTGGTGAGAGCCAGGAGAAAGATGATTCGCATAAGCCGAAATAAAGTCTGTTTTGTTCACTGCAGACTGACAGTTCCACAAACCTACGTTGAAGGATTTGTTTGTGGATGACGAGACATGATGCCTAGAATGGAGGTTTGCAAGGATCCGTTTCCTTTTGTAGAAGCGGAATCTGCGGCGATTGGAGACAACTGGAATGGAGTAGAGACACATCGTGGCAAGATGAAGGTTGCACAGAAGATTAAGTTACAGAGAATAGAACATGGTGATTTGTTAGTTAGGTCGGTGTCCTTGCTCTGTGGACACGCGTAGGTAGACACGCTCGTCTTTACTCAGTCAGTCTTCACACAAGGAGGGCTGAACACAAGGGCTGACACTTCAGTGTCACTCCTGCTATTAGGAACAATGATTGACCTGGCTGAGACCGCCCACCAAGAGTCAGACAGAAACAATAGGCCTGATAGGAGTGGCCAACGGCCAATTGATCTCCGATGACCCAGCTGTACTAGTAGTTCACACCTTCTGATGGCTTGTAGGTGTATTACAAATCAGGTGGTTTCCCACAAGACAGATAATCCAAAGCAGCTTCAAGTTAACAAAAATAGGCACAGAACTAAATAAGCAGACACTCACTTACTTCCTGTGTGTGTAGCTCCCACACACACACACACAAAGCAAGTAATTGCAGAAAAAAAACCCTGAAAAAAACATTTGATTGAGTTCTTCATTGGTGGAAGTTCTGCTTTGGCCATGGTTTGGTCTGGTATGGTTTGTGGTGATACTACTCAGAGAGAGTGACCCAAAAGTCTGCATAGATGATATGAGACTTGTGAGATTTACACATAGCCACAGCTAATGTTTAGAATGGAACTGAGCATATAATGTTGCACCTGTTTTAACGTCTGTATGAGGGCCAGTGTGTTTACTGCAGTCAGGGTCATGCTTTTTTTGTTATGGCCATACAAAATTCATAACAAAATGCATACATCTCTGTCTCTCTTCTGAAGAGGGGACGATTGGACCCCCAGCACTATCGTGTGTGTGGACATCAGAGTCGAGTGTTAGATGTGAGATGGGACCCATTCAATGACCTGCGCATTGCATCCTGCTCAGAAGACTGCACGGTAACACACACACATACACAGACACACAAACACACACAATAGAGAAAATAAAAGATGTATTCCCTACACTACACACATTGCACACACACCTGCTGCATTCTGGCCTGGTTAGGGTTTGACTTACATAGTTATTGTTTTACTGCCTTAGAGTAGGAATAAGACATGATCATATTAACGTCTGTGTGTATGTGTGTGTGTGTGTGTGTGTTAAAGGTGAAGGTATGGAATATCCCACCGCAGGGTCTGAGAGAGAACATTGTCAGACCTGTGAAGGATCTACGAGGCCACACCCGCCGGGTGGGGCTTATTGAGTGGCACCCAATCGCCAAAGACATCCTGCTCAGCTCAGCCTATGACTTCAAAGTAAACCCAGGCTTCTCTCTCTCTGTCACATGATCTGAACTCACGCACGGAGCTGTGAATAAAATGTGGAAATGTTCACAAGACTTTTCTCAGACAACAGATCTAATGTCACTCTATCATTCTGAGTCACCCATATCCTCATTATGTGTGCCCCTGTCAGTAGATGTAGATGTAGAGCAGATGTTTCTGTATATGAACATACATTAAGTTTTAAATGGCTGCTTCTATAAATAATGTGGCATCTATGGATAGATTGTTTGTGTGTGTCTAGGTGCTAATCTGGCGGTTGGACGGGGCAGGGTGTGTGTGTCGGCGGCCGGTGCGTGTGATTGCCGTCCACTCAGACCTGGTGCTCTGCCTCAGTTTTAACACAGACGGGAGCAGAATGGCCACCACCTGCAGAGACAGGACCATCCGCATCATACACACACACAGCGGACAGGTGCTGCAGGTACACACCCACACAACACAAATAAACACACAGATGACACACACACACAGTCCGACCACTAGCACAGACATATTGCCTCCTCCTGATAGTTTATATTTACATGACTGTGTCTTAATGATCCTTTGTCACTTTAGCCATAGTTGTAGGTAGGTCTTAGCATGTTTTAAATAATTCTTCTGGAAAATGTCATTAGTCTTAATGAGACAATGTACAATTTTGTGATCATACACAGACTGGAAATCTAGTATGTTCTATTCTATTCTATTCTATAACACTCCATGTCTCCCCCTCCCCTCCCCTCCTCTCCCATCACACCCACACACAGCGCTCGAGTATGTGTTCCCACAGGCCTTGTAAGGTGGTGTTTGCGTCTGAGCTGCAGCTGCTAGTGACCACTGGAGCCTCCCTTTGGAACCAGAGACAGATTGCCGTCTGGGACTCAGTACATCACACACATCATACATATCACTCACACACATCACACTTATCACTCACACACATCATACATATCACTCACACACATCACACATTTTACTGTTCACACACCTGTTACACATTATACAGACATAGTACTCAAACACATCACACATTATACACACATAGCACTCACACACATTACACATTATATACATGAAGCACTCACACACACTCTTGCACATTGTGATGTGGCTAACAATGTGATTCTTTAGCAGACAGAGATTATCTGACAAATAAGTTTAACACGACGGCACTTGATCAGAATTCTGACTGAAAACACGCCATAGGCATGACACAGTGGCAGGTAGATGTTCATATATCATATTCTTTGCAACCATGAAGTGAATATGTGTGTGTGTGTGTGTGTGTGTGTATAGGAGGACCTCACTGCACCATTATGGGAAGAGGACTTAGATGGAGAATCTGGAGTTCTCTTCCCCTTCTTTGACCCTGATACACACATGATCTTCCTGGCCGGAAAGGTACACACACACACAATGATTAGAAATTATGGGGGAAAGCGGTTATTATTTTTGTGGATAAGTGTGATGTAGATGCATAGAATGTATCTGTGTGCTGTTAGACACTATCTTACATTTTGGAGATTTTTGAGCTTTGATATTTTGAGATTTGTGTGTGTATGTGTATGTGTGTGTGTGTGTGTGTGTGTGTGTGTGTGTGTGTGTGCGTATGCGCTGTAGGGAGATGGGAACACCCGCTTCTATGACCTAAGCTCTCTCAAACCCTATCTGCACTACTTGGCTGAGTACAGATCACCATTGCCACAAAGAAGCATGGGTAGTACACACACACATACACACACACACACTCACATACACACAACAGACATTACATTGTTAATGCTGAGTGCATTTTTACATTCTCATGTGTATCCACATTGCATTTGTGTGTGTGTGTGTTTCTGTCTTCAGCGGTGATGCCAAAGCGAGGTCTGGATGTGAGCATTTGTGAAGTATTCCGTTTCTATCGTGTGGTGGGAGTTAAAGATCTGCTGGAGCCCCTCTCTCTTATTGTCCCCCGAAGGGTATACACACACACACACACACACACACACACACACACACAGAAAGAGAGAGAGAGAGAAACACAGAAACACACACAAAAAACACAATAAGAAATAAATACACAAAAAAATCATCAACATTTAAATATATATACAAACAACATTATACATGTACACACTGGGCACACTTACTAACACACAAACAATCAACTGAATGAGCACAGATTATTACTATACTCCTTCACACCCACACATCACTTGAGACAAGTGAACCAAGACATTTAACACACAAAAACACACACACACACGTATGCTAATGAGGCTGTTTGTGTATGAGGCAGTCGGAAGGCTTCCAGGAGGACCTCTACCCTCCCACTGCAGCAAATGAACCTGCTCTCACAGCTGCTCAGTGGATAGAGGGACATACCAGGGGTAGGCGAACACATGCACACACACACACACACACACACAAACAAATGCACACACACACATAATAACTAACGCGTGTGCGTGTGTGTGTGTGCGTGTGTATAGGCCCTTTGCTGATGTCCTTGAGGCCCGGGACTGAAATACAGAACCCATACCCAGCGCCAGAACCTGTTTCTCTTCCAGCCCTCTTCCAGCCAATAGGATCCCAATTCTCTGAGCATCCAGCCAATCACAATGGAACTTGTCTCTATGACATCAGTGATCTGTCAGAATGGCAGGAGGATGACACACACACTATGAACATCCAGTCTGTGTCGCTTGACTGGGGTGTCACACACACCACCAACTCTGCACACATTCACACACACGTTGGCGCTGAAATGCCAGGTTTGGGCGATGTGCTCCTCACACCTTCAGTGCCTATACACACACATGGCAAAGATGTTCACACACAGACACTCATCACTCCCCTGCTGCCAGAAGTACACAGCTCAAGTGTGAACACACACTCCCTCACACACACAGTAGTGCTACCTGGCACAGACAGGCACGTGTTGTTAGAAACGCAAAACAAAGCCCAACTGAACCCGCAAAAGATGCTCCATTCTCCCCTACACTCCTCACTGGTCTGGTGTGAATCCCCAATCTATGCACCACCTAGGACAGATGATGAGGTAAGTCCAAACACACACACACACACACACATGCGCGTGCACACACATGCACGCGAACACACACAAAGACACACACATACGCACATAAATAAGCTCACAAACAGTACAAATACACAAAGGCTATGCATAAGTAATATGATTTATAATTCCATATGACTTGAATTATTATGAAAATACAGTGCATACACGCTCTCTGTTTGTGGTTGTCTGTCTGTTTGTGTGTGTGTGTGTGTGTGTTTGTGTGTAGCTGTTGTGTGTATTCTACAGGCAGTGTGAGGAGCTAAGGTGTTTACGTGAGGAGCTTGAAAGGAGGGAAATGCGTATCAACCAGCTGGAGCAGGACATGACACACCTGTGCACCGCAAACATACACACACACTCAACTCTCCCTGAAGCCACACAAATGAGTGTGCACCACCTTCACACACTCACAGCAGTACCACACACTCTTACACAACACCCAAATCCACAGGCAGCATGTTTCCCCACTCAGCGTGTACAGTACATGGAACACAATCATATACAATGCCCAACAGAAACGCCAGTGCAGATACCCAGACGCCTGGCATACGCCCAGCCAGACCCACATCTCAGTCCCCGAACATCCTGCTAACACACACATCCTACATCCTGCACACACACACACACACACTAACACACACATACACACACACAAAGTGTAGGGAGTGACATGAATTTTATTACATTGAGGCGCAAAGCGGTATTTTGACAGTTTCTGGAAGTCTGGTGGATATCTGGGCAACACAGAGCATGCTGACATTTTTGACATCACATCAGAATGGAAAATGGTTATTTCTTCATGCTCCTCTGGTTGAGGTCACTTTTGTCCTCCCTTCAATCTTCAATTGATGTGTCGTTTCCACTGTCCTGGCTACCAAAGTAAACATAAATGTCCTCATAAACATGTCAATAAAAAGGACTAAGAGTCTTGATCAGGTTATTATGTGGGCTCATTTGATGATCAGGTTTCTGATGTTGCCTCTCCAAGTCTGCAGCTGTCTCAAGTCCTTGCTTCACTTTGATCTAATCTAGCCATATAATGAAGACCACTGGCTCCATGCATCATCTAATCAGTCAAATCACACACACACACACACACAGAGAGAGAGAGAGAGAGAGAGAGAGAGAGAGAGAGAGAGAGAGAGAGAGAGAGAGAGAGAGAGAGAGAGCCTCCTAAGCAACAAACCTACAAATATTCTGTCAAAGATCATTGAAATTGTTTTAATCTTATGTGAATGATATATAAGACTGGTCCTCTAGATTTGACTGTGAACACAAAATACTGGAGCTTTGCTTTGGAGTGACCACACAGGGGCAATGTGCCTGTCATTACATTCCACCCAACACACACACATATTCAAACTCCCAACCCACATACACAGACACACACACACACACACACACATGTAGCAGAGGCAGTGTTGGGTTCTGTGCATTAGTGTTTATTAGTCTCACATGAAGCAGGTCACGCGTGTCACTCCATCACAGGAAAAGAGAAAGAGAAAGAGAGAGAGAGAGAGCATAGCAGATCAGAGGAGGAGAGAAGACCCAGAGCAGAACAGCACAAGGGTGTGCAGCACATGCTTTATAAAATACATACACATGTGCGTGCACACACACACACACACACACACACACGATCAAACACAGAGAAAACACACTTTCCCTTTCCCTCGTTCACACACACACACATACACTCAGGTGGACTGTCACACAGACCTACTGATATGAACAGCCCAATCAATAAATACCCTATGTATTAAAATAAATACAAGCTTCATGTACACACTCACACATACCACATCCACACTCACACATATACTCAATCACACACACATGCACACACAAAAATACACACACAGTGCTTACAGAGAGAGGCAGTTAATAGTACAAGGCCAGAGAGTGAAAAGACAGGCAGTGGGGTTTGGAGGTTCTTCTTAAGACATTGTGTGGCTCCACACTCATGGGGATCCCACAACTCTCACTACAGTCTCTGTAGATGGGAAGAGTCTCTTTCAGAAACTACAGGTCACACAAGTGTCCCTCCACATTGGTCCAGAGCAGAGCACAGACATCACATAGAACAAGACAGAGAAAGTGAACAGAAAGAAACACATAGCTAAATAGATATTATATCGGTAAAGAAATCAATATTTACAGCTCTTTTGACAGAGCAGCTCTTCGAAGCTGCGAGAATTTCACTTTTCTGAAGTTATTGCCTCCGACTGGATGTGTAAAATGCAAGATGAAGATTTTATTAAAGCAATACACTAATTGAAAGAAAACAAAACAAAATCAATTTATTTCAAAGAACATTCTTAATTAAAATTCAAAATCCAAAGAGACATGCCTAGCCAGTCACAGTCCTGCAAATGATCAGAGGTTTACAGGTCAAAGGTAGGACAGGAAATCCAAAGCATAACAGTGGCTGAGTCTTGCCATCTGTATTGCCTAGGCTAGTTTCTACTTGGTGTTGATGGTGTCTAGGTAATGTGGTAGAGTTGTCCATTTCCCGATCACTGATTTGATGAAGTGAACTGTGGGGCTTTTTGAGGGAGTGTGCTGGGCTTGGACTGGCTGATGCTACCATGGACTCAAGCAAATCACGGATGCTGGTTACTGATAACAAGCCTGCTCTCTCACCACCAACCACAATAAAGAACGTCACAAGAACACTGCTTAATGCTTCAGCATACACACACAAGTAGGTTTTACACGCACTCACGCAGAAACATTCCCTGCCTTGTACACACATACACACACATATCCTCAACTTGTTGTTATAACTTTTTATCATTCCAATAAATAAGTCCATAAATAGATACAATCTGAATGAGGAATAGTGTGCGCATGTGTGTATGTATGTATGTCACATATGTCTTCATGTATATGAAGAACACCAAAGGCTGGTTGAAACCACACATGAGGAGATGAATCAAAGACAAAGAAAGACTCATGTTAGCCTACTTGGTTAACTGGATTTAAGCTCAAAACTATCTAGCATCACCTCTGTCTGGGCAAAGACCTTACCATTGTCTAAAGAAATACAGTGAATATCTACACATTGTTTCTTCATTGTAGTGTCACATGAACAGAAGAACAGAGGTTTTATAGATGTTCCAAAAAAGCACATGCTACACTGTTCTTTAACACTGCTAACGTCATAGAAATGGTTCTAAAGAGAACACAAATTGGTGTTGCTCTTCAAACAGAAGTTCCTACTGTCTGTGCCTAAAGTACATTCCATGTAGAACCTAGGTTCAGACAGAGGGTACGCTCCTGCAGTAGGACATCTTTAATCATGCACGGACACTCAACACTGATTGGCCCACACAGGCACTCTTCACGTAGTGCTGTAGAGGGGGTTGGCAGGGAAAACCTCAGTCAGTTAGAAGAGCTCATCAGAGCACTTTCTGTCAGTGCAGCACAGGGTAGGACACAGAGCGGAATACTGCACTACAAATCTCTGCTGGGCTGTGCTACCATCATAAACTTCTTTAATATTCAGTGGTGAAATATAGCCTTTATGTCTCCCAAGACAAGTACTCTAACACACACACACTCACACACACACACACACACACACACACACACACACACACACACACACACACACACACACACACACACACACACCTGCTCTAGCATGCTGGACACACTGTGGGAAGTCCATTCAGAGCATTTCCTAGTGGTAGCCCTGGAATAGCACAAACAAAAGTCAAATAGAAGACATGCAATGTATAGCCATCAACTCACCCTCACCAGTCATCTCATAGTACACACACACACACACACACACACACACACAAAATATACAAATACACTCACACAATACTGGCCTGTCCTCAAAAATATCTGACAACACAATAAAGCCAACATATCTGGTTATGATGTCATTTCAGACATTTTCAGAGAGAAAATTGCACACACACACACACACACACAAATATAACCATAAATATACATAGATGAGCATACAAACAGATGCACACATACACACACGCCACCTGTGATGCCAGAGAGCTCAACACTACACAGTAAAATCTCTCACAGATTGTGTTGTTTTTTGTATGTTTTTGTTTGTTATTGTTGCTCTGGTTACTGTTATCATCATCACTGTCCTTGCCACCCCAACAATCCTGTGATGGGCGGAGAGATCAGGCAGAGTGTAGGCGGCTGGTTGCTAGGCAGCGAGTGTAGCACTGGGGGTGGGGGGTGGGAGGCTGGCCAAGAGGGAGTGTGTCTAGTGGGGAAGAGGCACCAGGACGTCCACGTAGTTGATGGGGAAGAAGCCAGACTGGCTGCTGACTGTGCCCTCATACCAGTTGTCGTCAATCTTATTGGTGAGTGTGATGATGTCGCCCTCCTTGAATCCCAGCTCGCCTTCATTCTCGGGTTCAAAATCATACAGGGCTCGACAGCATGGCTGCTCCAGGGTGGCTGCTGCCAGAGAGAAACACAGAGAGACGGGGGGGTGTCAGGGGACATAGGCAAACAGGAAGGGGAAGGAGAAGATATCTGTGTTTCAGAAAATGATGTCGGTGTTCGAGTGTGTGTGAAAGAGAATATAACATGTGTAACATCAGCTATCAGTTACATCAGCTACGTCCCTGCTAGTGTATTTCATGTGTGTGTGTGTATGTGTGTGTACCTGGAGAGCGGGCAGGTGAGCGGGCTGGGGACTTTGCATTATGGATGCCTCCATTGTGATTCTCGCTGGGCAGGGTGAGCTCCATCACTGTACGAGGCTTAGGAGCATACTCCCTTCTGGGCTTATCAGAGGTCTCTTTTATCCTGCAGACACACACACACACACACACAGATACAGATGTAGAGTTTGTATACATTTTTTAGCATACTTTCACTTCTAGTCCTCATTTGACATACTATGTGTGTGTGTGTCTACATGTGCTTGTATTGTAGTGTCTATGAGCTAAACACATGTGAGACATTGTAGTTGTATTGTCTAGTTGCCAAGGTTTTTTGTGGATGATGTTCAGTGTCTTTTAATGCAAACTGTGTATACTGCAGATGCAAACTAGCCCATAAATCATAATAATATTATATCAAATGGAAACATTATGTTTTAAATTGTACATGGACTCCTCAAATAAAAATACAACCAAAGATATAATTAGATTAATAAAATAAATAAACAAATGCTGTATGTACACAAATGTATAAATGACACATAGATTCATGAAATGAGAAAACATTTACTACATTTCATAATGCACACTGTTTTTATGTTGTTATATCTATTTGTGTAATTCAAAAGTGTATTATTATGAAGAGACAATATGGAGGCAGTGTTATGTAAGGTTGAACTGCATGCTGGGTATTGTAGGCTTTGTTCTGACCTCTCCTCTATCTTGCCCGAGAGCTGCTGAAGGATCTCGGTGGACCGCCTGTGGTAGTCCAACTGAGCCTGAACCAATGCAGCCAGCTGGCTCACCTGCTCAATCTACACACACACACACGCAGCAGCAGCAGCAGCACAAAACAGAAAAGATTATTTAACAACATCTCTACAAATAGTCCTCATTAGAAACATGCACAAAGGGCTTGGCCAGTCTGGCTGTTCTAACAGAACACGAACAACAAAGACAAGTTGTCTATGTAGTAGTATGTAGTAGACAGTCAGTGTAATAGAGTGTGTGTCCCATACATCATTCTCTATCAGATTGAACATGCTCTGCTCTGCGATCTCCTTGGACTCGTCAAACTTCTCCAGAGCCTGGCGGATCTCATCATCCTGGACCTTCCCCTGCCGCTTCTTCTTGTAGTCAAAGTCCAGCCGTCGGCCCTCCATCTTCCGCAGGTGATGCTGCAGACACACACACACACACACACACACACAGACACACACTTAGTACAGATCTTTGAGCTGTATATTAAATAAACATATCTAATAAACCATTTTGAATAGTATATACTTGTAATGCACTAAACCACAGGAGTAGTGATTGGACTATGCAGTGAATGGGTGTGTGTATGTGTGTGTGTGCTTGCATAAAACAGATGGGATCTGAGTCCCTTGGGTGTCAACACATTTGTACCATTAATGGCTAAGTGCGTTATTCAAAGTCTCAAGCTGTGATGGCACACAAGCACTGGTGCCTCTATCTGAGCACTCCACCTGAGCTCCACACTATATGTGTGTGTGTGTGTGTGTGTGTGCGTGTGTGCATGTGTGTGTATGTATGAAGAGATTATGCACAACCATGCGTGAGTGTGATTCCACATGTTCCCCTAAAAGCTGTTCAAAAGACTCAGGGACATTTGAAACACCTCTGTAAAATGGGTTGCTCAGTATTCCCCAAATCCACTTTGGAAAATCTAAATGTAACATTCTCTATTGACACAGTAATGCAGAAGATAATAAATGAATTTATAATTTATAATAATGTCTAAAACCTCTGCACAGTAATATTGATCTTGTTTATGCATTTGCTTGTCTTCTCTCTCCCTCTCTCCCTTTGTCCCCATCTTATCAGATCCTATCGTTCAGACATTCTTCTCATCTTATCGCTTACAGATGAGTCTGATAAGGCTTCAGCCCAAAGCATACATTACATTATAGAACACAATTACATTACACTTACAGAGCCACAATATTATTGACCTTGATTCAATAAATAACAGAAAACATCCCAAAGTAGCACATCTTAAATTTACATGTTTTTGTCCCATGTTTTTGTACTGAGTTGAAAAGGCTTCTTCTTGTCTACACTCTAGTATTGTGATTCTAGCGTTTCTGTCAGCTGGAGCAGTGCCTACCTGAATCTCTTTCAGGTCTTTGTCGTGAAGGTTTTGGAGTGGATCAATGAAGTTTTGCTTGACCTCCATGTCAAGCGCATCCTTTACCTCACCAAGCTCACGAATGGACTCTCCCACATCCAGCAAAGCCAGACCTAGAGGAGCAGAACATGTTACACTCAACACAAACACGCACACACACACACATACACACACACACCTCATGTCTAGTATAAATAGTGATGTTTATTACGTACTGCCATAATAATTTCTAATGTGTCATGTAAGGAACAGTAGAGGCAAGTAAAAGAATTAGAGTATAGTGGTGGTGGATGTGCTGCTATTTCATCAGTAACAGTTGCAATATATTATCATGTTGTATGCAATAAGTAATGTGTTCATAGACCACCTAAATAGTGCACTTGTAACAGCTTTAGTCTTTTAATCATTCATCATGTATTGATTGAGCCATAGAAGAAGCCCATAAAATGAAATGAAGCACCCTGGCTCAGCCTGCCTGGCATCTCCACTCCTTCTCAGCACACTGCTCATGGCACTGCTCAATGCAATAGCTTTCTTTTCAGCCACCAGAAAGGCTGAGCCAAGACTTTGAATAATGGCAGTGGTAAACATTAACAACATAACCCATAAACATCAAAGAATTGCAGTCAGAAGAATGTGTACATGTATACTTAAAGGTAATTACAAAAAATAGACTAGAGTTAGGGAGAAATTGAACTTGTTATTGTAGGCTATAATTATCTAAATGTCCAGTAAAAGAAGATATGTATGGCAAGAGCACGAGACAAAGTCAGAGTGAGAGAATAATTCATTACCAAAGCTGGACTCCTCTCCAAGCTCACGGCCAAATTTGACCATTGCATCGCCGAGCACGCTCTCTGCCTGGGGGTAACCCGGACCCTTCTCCTGCCCCCGTATCTTAGACATGGTGCTCATCATACTAAGCTTTGCTCTGGTGGCTATACACACACAGAGAGAGAGAGAGAGAGAGAGAGAGAGAGAGAAGAGAGAGAAAGAGACAGAGACATAGAGAGGGAGAGATAGAGAGAAGGAGGGGAGTTAGGGTCAAAATAGATCAAAATTTAAGCAAGGGACAAAAACATACCATTATATTTCAATTCTTTTAAACATGTAAGACAAAAATGTCAATGTCAGTGAGTATAACAGCTCACAAGCACAACATTAGTGAGCATTTGTGTTGATAGACTGAAATGGTGAACCCTCCACGTGGGCTGAGGACAATCTGTATTACTGTACAGGCACATCATGACCTCAGACTGTGCTACCACATCCTCTTGTTGACACATAATGTATGTATCCACAGATCTCCAGGGTCAGGGCAACCTGTCCTTCTGGCTATTTCTGCATGGGATTTTGCCAATGTGAGCTAGTTTCACTGAACTTAACTTTGTAGCTTCCCCATTGTGTTCACAGAGCATGTCAGAATGGCGTGTCACATCTGGAGAGATACATGACTTTTTTTGGTGTGAGAATTTTCAGAAAATATGCCCAATTAGTTTGTGTCCTTCTTTGATGAAGACGATTAAGAATCCTGAATACTATTGACAGTATGGTGTCCTGTACTGTTGGCCTTCACTTTGCTCTATTACAATAAATTTAACTGTCTTTGTATGTGTGTGAGATTGTGTGTATCTATATATATATATATAGATTTATATATATATATATATATATATAGATATATATATATATATAGAGAGAGAGAGAGAGAGAGAGAGAGAGAGAGAGTACCTGGGTTGGGTTGCAGGTACTCTGTGGTTTTGGTCATAATGTCCAGCACTGCTCTGCTAGTGGTGTCCACTTTCTGAGGAGACAAATCAGTCAAACCAATCAATTATTCAAAAGAATTTATCAAGACAGTTCAAACAAGTGAGTGTGAGAACTTCCAAACACTAACAGTCTGTTTGTCAGTCTGGACTCACACCCACTGAAGGATAAGCTGACGTAGAACAGTGGCACAGACAAGATAAATGTTTGACATGATCAACAAATAGCATCCTCATCGATTCTTAGAGGAAGTCAGTAGACTGAAGTCATGTGAGTGCTGATGACTCAGTGTTGGTGAATGTGTGTGTGTGTGTGTGTGTGTGTGTGTGTGTGTGTGTGTGTGGTGTGTGTGTGTGTGTGTGTGTGTGTGTGTGTGAAAGTGACAGGAGGCAAGTGGGAGAGAAGCACTGTGAGCATTGTTTAATAAGTTAAACAATGTGAATAAGTTTCACACATCATTTGCAGGGCTCTGTGATTTGTATACAATTCTGTACTGGTTTAAATTATCATTAAGAACATTTGACCAACATAGTGTAAGACAAGTAAAGAATGTAAGAGTGTAAGACAAGTAAAGAAAACACATGCTATAGACAAAACACCAGTGAAACATCATCAGTTTGACACATGCACAAGCCTTCATAAAAAGTTCTGCAAATTCAGACAGAACCACAGTGGAATTACACTCCACAGTCTTGTCTGGTCTTCACTGTTGCCACAGTGGGTAACATTATTGAAGCTGGCTATCCTCAAGTGATGCTGGAAAATAAGTTCATTATTTTTTTGTTGGATGGATCAGTGCATTACAGTAGTTCATCCAAGAAATAATAAAAGTCCTGGTTATGTTGCCTGTACTTTGGCAACATTTCTATGCTAAAAGCTGCCTGTCAACACATTTCTCACTCTTGTTTCAATTCAGTGAGCTGTCTACAAACACACCACATTTTACCTCACTGCAATCAAAGTGCCAGGGGACCAAGGGTAGAATCAGGGAAGTTGAGGCGGCTATTCAGGAATCTTTGGTTATACTGGGGACATCTGAGGGAAAGTTCTTTCCATCCAGCTTTCAATGCCCTCCATCAGGTTTACATAGCAAGTACTGTACAAGTTAAACTGTTATAATTTTGTTATGCCTACGCAACAGTAGCCTGGTAATAAAACCAGCCCCTTGTACGATACTTTGTCTTGTACAGAGGGTCTGGACATTTGGTAGTGAAAAACGATTGTTTGCTGGAGGTATTTAAATTTAAAAAGATTGGATCAGCCCTTGACTGATAGCCTGCCTTGACTGAGTATTCTAGATCTGTGTTCACGTCTCCCTCTGTTCACTGATTGGATGTTGTAAAAATGCTACCACAGAAAACGGGCTCAATTGGATCAAATCCAGACTAGCATTGGAAGGAGATGATAATCCAGCATAAGTGTGTAGGATGCATGTATGTGTGTATGTATTGTATGTATGTTGAGTTTGAAAATTTGTAGGTTTATGTCTCGTGTGTGAGAGTACATGAGTTTGTGAGAATATGAGGCTATGTCTTTGGCTGATAAGGAACCAGCATGATTTGAGTGTGTGAGAGTGAGCATGGGAGTGAGTATTGTGTAAGATGTGTGTGTGTGTGTGGGGGGGGGGGGTCAGTGCTGGAAAGGGGTAGAGCTGAAATGTCACATGCACCAAGTGCAGACCATCTGCAGCCTTAGGGGGACAGAGGGAGGACTGAGACTGGGGATACTGCACCACCTGCCCAACGCCATCTCACACACACACACACACACAAGGATAGACAAATCAAATGCACATGGCAATACTTAAGACTGAGTCATAGCAGGCTGTCCTAATAAAAGCCTTTCTATGAGTGCAATCATAGAGCATTGGTTAATTAGGCCTGTGATTGGTTGGTTGTCCGCTGACGTCACAATGACTCTCACCTTTTCCATCTCCTTGAAGTCATCATCCAGCTTGGTTCCCTCAGCTCCTCCCACCTTCTCACTGACTTTCTGTAGAGAAACACACAAAGTGCACGCACACACACACACACACAGGCCTTATGTCAGTGTGACAGCAACCAAAGGCATACACGAGCATGGCATGGGTATTTACAGATTGTGTGTGTGTATGTGTACTGAGTGTGAGAATATGAATTGGCACTCATGAGGTGGAGATATGAGGTGGACACATTACAGGAAGAGTCACCAGAAAGAGAGAGTAGGAGGGTATGAAAAAGGAGAAAGAGAGAGTGATAGAAAGAGAGCGGGAGAGTGAAAGAAAGTGTGTGTGTGTGTGTGAGAGAGAGAGAGAGAAATGGGGAGTAGAGGATAGGAGAGAAAGAGGATGCGGGGGTGGGCTCTGGGGAAATCCTCTGTGCTTCATAATTCAGTGTGACAGCTGATTCTAATCTCGCCTTCTGTTTAAGAATGACACACAATACGAAACGCACACATACACACACGCATGTATACACTGGATTGGCATTAGAACTTGCTAACATGCAATAGACAGAGAGAGGGGAGACAGCCATGAAAACATCACGTGCATGTGTGTGTGCAAGGGGTGGCGGGGAGAGAGAGAGAGAGAGAGAGAGAGAGAGAGGAGGCAGTTACCATGGAAACAGGGACCTGGCACTGCAGAGTTGATGGAGATTTAGGTCTGCATCTCCTCTCTCTCTCTCTCTCCTTCTCTGTCTTTCTCTCTGTCACACACTCACACACTCTCCATTCCTTCACCCATCTAACTATGGCTCTGTCATCCACAGCTTCATTACACTGCTGTTACATAATCACCCGAGAGAGAGAGAGAGAGAGAGAGAGAGAGAGAGAGAGAGAGAGAGAGAGATTGAGGAAGAAAGAAAGAGGGAAAGAGAGAAAACAAGAGAGAGAGACAATACTGAAGAACAAAGCTCATAGATTTACACCAGAGACCTTTCACACAAACATACACACAGACACACACACACATTCAAATAAATCCAATCTAACACACATGTGCACACAATTATGCATTGGGCTTAACCGACCAGATAATATGTGGTATAGAATACCTCTTTAGCCAACTGCTCTTACACACTGTCTCATTTATAGTGCACACACACGCACACACACACATGCACTGAACAAACAAGTTTAAACAAGATTTGAAAGATGAACCCACATTATTATAATTGGTATTGTTGCTGTAATTGTTATTCTTGAAAAACATATCTTCTTTTATAATCATTGTATAGAAATGCAATGGTTGTTTCAAGATCAAGCATGTTTCCTCAGAGGTGCAATTGGACGACACACAGTCACTAACAGTGTTCATCCAGCAATCTCAGAGGAGCTGGAAATCACCTCAGGAAAGGTCAGGACATGATGGAGGAGAGTGGAGCAAGAGAGAAAAGAGGGAGCTCTTGACTGTCTCTCTCTCTCTCTCTACTGATCAATATTTGCACAAGGACACAGAGGAGAGGAGATCTTGGATTCACTCTGCAGAACACCACACACACACACACCTTCTCCAATGACCCAGCAGTTAAGAGTAGGACCTAAACCCTCTGTAAGTAAGTTTGACCCATCCCCTGATGATGTGCTGCTGTGTATGTAGACATACTGTATGAGAGTGTGCATTCATGCATGAGTATGCATCTGACACTGTGGATAGTGTGTGTGTGTGTTAATCTGATCTACAGAAAACACACACCAACAAAACAGTTAATTGCTGTAGACATACAGGTTAACATTCACAAACTCAGTTGTGTCCTACGCATGTTATGTGGCTATGTATATAACACTGTACACTGTATGTTTCACTCACATGCACAAGCCCATTGGCCTAATTCTGAATGGCTGACTGGTTGGGAATTGCTGGTCTGTTGGGGGGGTTACATCTCAGTGTTTAGTGTTTTTGAGGAGAGTGTTATTTAATTGTATTCACTATTTGGGCAGAGTAGGTGCCTGTCCGTGTGTGTGTAATAGTAAATGTGAGTGAGCAAGTGAGAAAGAGAGAGAGAGAGAGAGAGAGAGAGGCATTGCTTGAATTATTCACTTAGATGTACCAGAATATCAGGTTCACAAGGCGCCATATTTGCTGGCAGAGTGAAAATCAACCTGTGCGTTTGTGTGTGTGTGTGTGTGTGTGTGTGAGAGAGAGAGAGAGAGAGAGAGAGAGGAAAAGAGAGTAATATTGATTGTGCACACATCTGTAGAGGAACACTGCTTGGTGTGTATGTGTGTGCATATAAACTGTTGTGTTTTATGGTGTGTGACTAGTGGATGTGGTTGTGCAAATGATGAATAAAATATTCCCAAGTGCTTGGACTACCTATGTTTTATTTATAACTGAGCATCTCTCTCTTACACACACACATACACACACATTCATGCACACACAGCTTCAATACTACATGCCAGTACAGAATCTCAGCCCTCTGCTGTCATTCTGCCTGTCTGCTTGTCTGCCTGTCTGTGTGTCTGTCCTGCCATTTTCTCCTTTCTTCACTCCTTTATTTTCTCTTTCCTTGCGTTAGGCTAAGTTGTCATGGTGACAGTGGCCCAGTTAAAATCTGAGAGCACAGGTTGCTCAGGATGCTCTTGGCCAGACAACATCTGCATACACACACACTCACACAAACAATCAATATCCTGAATGATGCGTCAGAGGCCTGATGTGGCTTTGTGTTTGTGTCAGGGGCTTGAGCGTCGCTGTTGCTATTTTGGGTTGGAAGTGCCATCACGTTGCTGTGGAAGCAGAGATTGGCGGAGACGTGAGACCACTGGGGACTGCTATTTTAACTCACAGACACACACGTGCACACACACACACCAAACTTCCGCTCAACAACTGGTCCAGTCAACAATTCCTGCCACTACATCTGCAGCAACTGTTGCCACTACAGCTGCAGTCTGATGTAAAATTAGCAATGTTACTCCTCTGAGCCTATAAGCTATAGTAGTATATAGTACATACAAAAAGAACTGTCACCTGGAATTAGCCTACCAATTACTGGTTAAACAGGCCAAATAGACCAGTTGTGAAAGATAGTTATCATTTAACAATTCTTGCAGGTGATTCAATGCTATACTGTATTGCCATATTGGAGGATATAAGAGACAACACACACACACACACGCCCTGTTTTCACACTCGCATCACGAGTGCGACCCCCACTACTTCACAGACACGACGTGGCCCGTCACGAAGGGGCAAACAAATTACATAGAGGAAAATGCAGAAAAAAACGAGATTTTCAAGAATTGCTGTTGTCCAAATGAGATATGGACATATATGACTATCACGTTTGCACGTCTATCTATACAGTATCCATGTTTTTTAAAAGCTTTCCACTGCCTTTGCATCTAAGCGCGAGTGGCTGCTGTGTGTTTTTTTATTATTATTTTCGCGCTCGTCTCACGTTTTCCCTATTGTACCAAACTCTTACCTGTGTTGCCTTGTGAAACTGCTTTTTCAGCCCCGCAACAGACATGGTTTCTATTCACGAATGGTCTTCACAGGTACTTCAATTTCAACCGAAGAAAAAATGTCTCTTTTCCGTTTGCTGCGCGCGCTCCAACGGGCTCGCCTGCTTGGCTCGCGGGCTGTCTGATACAATGATCGGGTTATTGAATGTCATCCTACAGTCCGTGACGTAGCGGGTGCACACACACACACACACACACACACACACACACACACACACACACACACACACGCCCCCTTAAAGGGCAGTTATGTTTCCGGTTGAACATTCGCTACATATAATTTAGTATATAATTAGTATATACCATAATTCAAACAAATATAGGATTTAATTCACTCACTTTAAGTAGCTATTAATTTAATGAGACTACGAAAACTGACTAAACGACAAAATTCAGGATCAGTAACAGACATTTCATATAGCGTATTACCATTTAGTACAAGAGTTTAGATTCTTCTTCTTCTTTACTCTCTCTCAAATACCATACAAAAACACAAAAGAATTGGTGTTATGTGACCGTTTGCGTGGAACTGGCCAAATAATATATATATATATGTATATGCTGATGCTAATACTGATTTGTACGCTCTCTTTTTCTCTCTCTGCATGTCACTCTCGGGTGTTTCATATAGCTGAGCTGAGAGAGAACATTCGGTTTCAGTACCTAGGACAGCGACGGACCGGGTCCGTCCGGGATATGCCAAGCTCTCACAACAGCTTCCCTATTCTTATCAGTGCTGCCACCCTATGGTGATGACTGCAAGAGCAGCATACCTTTACTTTGGCACTTACCCTTAACCGGTACCATCCCATGCGTCTTGCCTCCTAGTCTTGCCTCCTCTACATAATAATCATTAGATAGGAATAATCATTTAAAATGGTTTATCATAATTTCTCTTTGCAAGATGCTTAGCTGTTTTTAAACTTCAAATAGAATCTGGCAAAGACGTCTTCATACAGACAATCAGCAGGCAAAATGAAAACACTATACAGTGCATATACATTAACCTACCATGACCTACCATGAGTATGACTGTGTTCCATGTGTGTCACTTCTTTCTGCATAAGTACTAGTGTGTAGTATGTACTACATGACAGAGCTATAACAAAGTCAGCACAATTGACTGGAAACTAAACTAATGCAAAGCTGCCATGATTTTGGTTATCATGGCAGAAGTTATCACAGGTATGAATGTCATGTGTGTCACCAATACCACTGTGCTTGAAGCTGCTGGAGTCATTGGAGCAGCACAAATGGACACAGAGTCGAGTTCTTGGTTTCTTTTCCTGTTGATCCTCCTTTCGCTCTAATTCACCCTCTTCATCTCCTTCTCTCTTCATCTCGATCTTCACCGGAGCGCTGGACTTCCGGCGGGGTCTCCTGAGGGAGGACTCTGGCGCTGGAACTGCTGGCCTAGGATTGGTTGTCTTTCCGGTTTTTCCTTTGTCTGGCGTCTCTCCTTCTCCTACCTGAGCAGGTGTTTTGTGGGTAGCAGAAGAGACTTGTTCATTATTGTCTTGTGCTGCTACCCCAGTCAGTTTCTGCGCTAATACAGGTCTGTTAGGGTATGTTACAGAGTAAGCAGGTGGACTGGGGTTTAAGAGTGTTTGTGTGAGTATCTGACCAGACGGTGTGAGACCATTTGCCTGAATTTGTGTGTGTGTGTGAGTGTGTGTTTGACTTTGTGTTTCAGATGGATTGGCATGTGTTGGAAGGTGTGTTTGCATATGTCCCTGTGAGTGTGTGTCTGTTAGTGCATGTGTGTGAGTCTCACCATGTCCACATGTCTGTACATGACTTTGTCTGGGCATATGAGGCTTCGTCTGCACCGTAGGAAGTGCTACAGTAAACCTCTCCGGCTGTGTGTGTTCACCAGTGTGCCTGTGTGTGTAAGGTGGTGTTTGAACATATGCATGTGTGCTTGACTGTGTAAAGGTGTGCGTGTGTGTGTGCGCGCGGGAGTGTGAGTGTGTGTGGGAGTGCAGTCTTGGGTTGGGGTTGGCGCTGTGGCGGTTGCGACTGCGCAGTGAGCTAAAAAGTGCTGAGCAGCCAGGGACCGTGCAGCTGTGCTTGATCTTCAAGTGCACCGCATTGTAGTGGATCTTCAGGGTTCCCTTATCGTAGAACGTCTTGGAGCAAGCGGAACAGCTGACGCGGCACTTGTTGCGGACCGCACACACATCACCACTGCTGCTGCTCGATGACACAGTGGAGGACGAGGAGAGAGAGAGGGACGAGGAGAGGAATGGAGGAGAGGAGGGCAAAGAGGGCAACTTTATCTCAGACCTCTTTCTCTCTGTTTCTCTCCCCTGTCTTTCCTCCCTACCTTCCTCTCTTTCTCTCTCTCTTTTCACTCCTGTTCCCTCCACACATCCTCTCCTCTCTTTGTGATCTTCACTCGATCTGTGTCTGTTCACCTCCTTGTCCACATTAAAACTCTTTTCTTTCCCTTGGCTGTCCCTGATTGGTGAGTTGGTCTTTGCCGTCTGCTCTGAGTGACTGTTGAGTCGGGCATGGTCCTGCATGTGTGTGAGCACTGGTGTTTGTGTGAGTGTGTGTGTGCAAAGCGGGACAGGGGAGAGGAGGGACACACACGCTCCCTGCAGGTTCTCAAACTGGTGCAGGCTGTGGCTGGTCCCACCGGGGGGTGACACAGCAACGCGTGATTGGCCTCTACACTCAATGAAGTAGCGGATGTCTGAGTTGGGCCTAGTTGTTGTGGTGACGTTGGGGTCATGGGCCTGATGGCCCATAAGCTCCACAATTGGTCGGGTCTCGCCGAAGCGCAAGAACTGCTGCAAGGACACAACCTCCTCGTCATGTGACATCATTACCCAGCGATCTAGAACCTGACCCAAGTAGTCCTAAAAACACAACACACACACACACACAATTAATGTAGCGTGTAGTATGTATTTGTTAAAGTGTGTGTGTGTATGTGTATATATATATATATATATATATATATATATATATATATATATATATATATATATATATATATATATGAATGTGTGCTCACCTGCAGTATGTACCCTCTGACATAGTCCCTGAGGGTCCAGCCTAGAGAATGCAGTATGTTCCTGACGTCAGTGGGGGGAAGAACACTGTAGAGGCGGTCCAGGAGGATCTTCATGCGTGTGGGCACCGCTTGGGCACCAAACAGCAGCAGACTGCTAATATCATAAACCTGTGATGCACGCACTGCCTCTACATGACACACACCCAGTACAGGGGGAGAGCCCAGCTTACTCAATGCTAGAAAAAAGATACATAGACAATTGTGCACACACACACACACACATCCACACACACAATTGATTACATTATTAAACCAACCTCCAAATCCAAAAATCAACCTCCAAATAAAAAAAAAAATGGCAAGTTAAATTTTAAGCACTGTTTAGATTCTAAAAAGATTTTATGCTATTGCATGTAGTTATAGTTGTAGTTAAGCTTTTGAACTACATGCAATAACATAAAATCCTCTTTGCTTCTTTCTTTTTACAGTTTTTTTCTGTATTTTGTATTACTACAAATCATGCAGAATAGGGTATATCTTCAATTATATGCATAATATGTTTTCTCTCCTTCAGGAATGTTAGCAATTGAAACTGTTAGAAACTGTATCTTTTTAGGTAGTCTATGTAGTATGCTACTACAATTTTTGTTAATCATTAGCAAGTTTTCTTCCTCAACAAGACAATTGAATTAATGTACAACAACTAAAATTATTCATTTCTAGGTGTGTAAATAAAACCGTTGATTAAAGAATTTTATGGTAATTGTTAAACAATAATTTAACAAACACATCTTGAAAAAAAAATATGAGTCTTTAAAAATTCGGTGAATTAGAGTTAAGAAAACATTCGGTGATTCAAATCATAGTAATAGCATTAAATAATTCTAAACTAACACACTGAAATGTTGGCGAGAAAGTCTGTTTTTACCATGAACGACCCATCCATGCTGGCACTGGCCACACGATCTCAAGTTGACCTTCTCAGGCTGGAAACCTTCACAGTCACACCCCAGTATCGTGCAGCCGATCACCTGAGAACGAGTGTGTCACGGTCAAAAAAACGGCTCCTTGCTTTTCAGCTGTGTTTTTTCGTAGTATATTCAGTGAATTTTGAGTTAATAGAAATGATTCGCTAATAATACCAGAAGCAACTTTTTCCACAGCTGATTAATTGGACTCGTTTAATCCACACACTCCTAAATACATCTTAAGGGAACAAAACAAATGAAGCTCTTGTGGCATTCGTTTTAAAATTCACAGGACCACTGTGTGTTCTGGACAATGCTGCTAATTGTCTGCATCTTTAACGGTCATGCTTTAAATAATGACTGACTTAAGTCAGACTAACAGAAAATAGCCAGTAATAAAACAAAACCACACATCTATCGCCTCAGTTAGAATATATTAACATTTACTGTCCTGATCAAATAATACATTTTAAAAATTACTTTTTCAAATTAATTTGAAGTTATGGGTCGTATGTGTAGCCTAATACAGAAGAGCGCGCTACTCTTCCTGCGTGCACGTTTGCCCTGAGGTGGTTAACTCAAGTGCATTTATTCATTGCAAAAACTCATGATAACGACTCACTTTTAAACGTGATCAACTCATACGCAAGTTATTGTCTTACCTGTGGGTTAACGCGATAACGGGCTTCCCGCTCTCCATGATGTTGCCATGTCCCCATTGCGTCTGTCCTTCTCTTTCAGTGTTGGTTGGCCCTAAGGACTCGGTCGTTTGTCTTTATTCTAGTACTTGGTTTGTTTTTCACAATGTTTCTTTGCATATTATTTCTTCAGCTGCCTGGAAACTGATCTACTTTGTTAATCACATAGGCTCATTGGCTATAAATTAGTTAGGTTGTCAGTTTCTTGATCACCTCATCAGAGTTGTGTGGACCACACAGCCTGCATCTCTCAATATTAAAACAGCAATGAGAGGAAGCTCTAGTTTATTCTTTTATTTAATTGGATGGTGTTGGTGAATTGGGGAGAGGTGTGGCTGGGGAGGAGGGTTAGGGGCTGTCTATAAGGATGAGGACACACAAGAAAGAAGTAGCATTCACTCAGAGGGGTAGACTATGCAGAATGCAAGCACTTTCTCTCTCTCTCTCTCTCTCTCTCTCACGCACACACACACACACACACACACACACAGATAGAAAGAAGAGAGAGAGAGAAAAAGAGAGAGAGAGATACCAACATACACACATACACAGATTTCCCAAAGTGTGTATGATGATAGCAAAGAGACAGTGGAAGAGTGGAGGTTCGGAGAGAGGAAAAATGGGCCTGAGTGGAGGTATTTGTTTGATGTAAAACCATATAAGTATCATCCTAGCTCAGTGCATCCTAATGTTTCAAATGTTTTACTTGGTATGTTGCTGACTACAGAGACTAGTCTTAGACTTAGACGTCATATCTTCCCCATGTGCCTTGACAGTGCGTCTGTGTAATTAATGTGAACAATTTAATCATATAATAAAAAGCCAGATTGTATGTTATTGTCATTGTCTGTCAAAATGGACAAAGCAACAGTAAAGTTCTGGGGAGAGTCTTGAGGAATCATATTTTATATTTTTATTTTTTATATTTTATATATTCTTGAGGGATATATTGTTTATTTCTATATGATGGAAATAAAAACGTTTTACTGATGTCTTCATTATCCTGAGAAGTCTGCTGAAGTTTCTCAGTGGTTCTGAAGTTTGTCCCTCTGAGGCACCTGCAGCAGTCATGTCCAGAATATGTGATGATGTGAGGGAAAGAGCTACTGATCTATAATACATTTGATGAAAAGATCAGCACATGTTTCTACCAAAGCTTTCTGCCCATGGTCTGATGTGAATACAGATGATCAAGCTTGATATTCTTCCTTACACCACCGATATCTACCACAAAATTGGTAGTCTGTGATTTAGATCCTGTCTGGATTAATTCGGGTAATTATGGAAAGGGCACATTTTGGAGAAGGAATCAAAAATTCACACAGAGCTATGATCTGCTAAGAACACAACCATAAAATACAGGCATATCTGCCAGCAGAAAGACTCAAGTATTTGCAGAGGAGGGGGAGAAAGACAGAGAGAGAGAGACAGACAGACAGACTGAAAGAGAGAGGGGGGGGGGGAGGCTTGTCTGTGGGGGTATTAGAGGCAGGTATGTTGCATACATTTCCCCTCTGTTGGGGTTGGTCTGAGACACTTTCCAGTTTTTATGTCCTATTTAATTAGAATATCAGAGGTGATGTGTGTCTGTGTATGTGTGTGTACATACTAAGGAGTGACACACTTCCACAGATATCAGCAGGCACTTGTTTTTGTCTTCTCAACCTCCTTTGTTTCACATATATTGTTTAAATATATGACACAATGCATGGGTTTCTTCAACCACAAAATCTTCCATTAATTATCATGTCTTATTTACCTGAGAACCTCACATCAAAAATACCCAAATATCCCTGCCTGATCCTATGGTATTTCCCTTATCCTACCTTTTGATTGAACCATGTTCGAACCTTTCCTGATGCCTTGACACCTAAAGGTAGAAGGGAAGGGAGAGTGATAATGAGACTGGGAGTAGGTGGGGGCAGGGGAGGGGGGGTTGAGGATGTTATAAAAGAGAGTGAGAGATTATGAGTGGAAGCCCAAACTCCAGAACTAATGACAAACTTAGGACTGACTTCATTCATTTGGAACTTTCTCTGCTGTTCCTCGTCCCCATTCTTACACACAGCAAGCCAACTTGGATCGGCCACAAAGAGTTATACCCCCCCACACACATACTTGCAGACAAACACACACACATCCACAGATCCCAATATGGGACAGGGAAAGGTGGCAACACAGAGACGGAGAGAAAAGGAGGTTGGATTTGAAAGAATGAAAGAGTGTCTCCACCTAATTCTCCTCCCACTCGCCGTTGTTCCCTCAAGGGCAAGGGAGATTTTTGGCTGGGTCACTCGAGTCCTCCCTCTGGCTTCCACAGGCAGGGGGGCTCAGACACACACACACACACGTAGAGAGAGAGCCTTTGATGCGGTCCCCAGTTATTTGAGGGCTCCCATGCAGACTCTGCATCCTCCAAGACAGCGGCTTCATCAATTAGTAATAAGGGTCCCATTAGAAACTAATTAACAGGAACAAACACCCAGATATAACAAATGGGTAAACACACACAAGCATACACAGCACAGTCGATACAATGACATAGATAATTACCAGTGCACAATTGTACACACAGACACACTTGAGCAGGTAGTGCATGCAGATTTCACCATTTCTGAAGATCAGCAGTGTGTGTGCATGTGTGCACAAGAAGTGTACTGGAGGTGTAGCACATGGCCGTGTATATGTGTGTCCTGTGTTTGACTGTGTGGTGCCCTGAAGGTACCATGCCTCACCTGAGACTAGCACACTGTAGTGGAGCCCAGCTGAGAGCGGTACATGCTGACAGGACAGATCTGATCCATTCCCTTTGAAAGGCATCCTGTCTCTACTCCCCAGGCCAGCAGCGAAGGCAGCAGAGATGGATGGGCCGCTATCTAAAAGTAGCATTTGGGGAATATGATTAACTGCGTTTCTCTTGTGCCAGTAGACGTGATCGTGGATATAAGAAACTGAATAAATTAGACCAAACTGATTAAAACTCACTTTATGGACACTAAATCACTAGGTTTAAGGGCACTAAATTATCCTGCTTGAGACCCTCTGGTGGGAAGACATCAAGTCTCCCCCCCCACACACACACACAAACAACACACACACATACTACTGTAGCATACTCTGATGAGAAGGAATTGTATGAAAAATCACAAATCACACCAGACATCTGAGTGGAAAATGAGCAGAAGAGAGGGGGATGAAATGTGTGTGTGTGTGTGTGTATGTGTGTAAGAAGACGAGTGTCACCATGTTGCGCTGAGATGCATGCTGACACTGGTGTAATCTGGGTGCTGTGTATCCCTCTCCCTGTGAAAGGTTCTTAGGCACGCACTGCCCCTCCCCAATGGATTAGGTGCCGGACAAACCATGAGTCACTTGGAGACAGAGACGGAGACACACACACACACACACACACAATAATGCTGAAGTTTTGTCTGTGCATGGCAATTTGATGAAGGCTGAATGGTGTGTGTGTTGGTTCATGGGTGACTCAAGCTGAATGGCATTAGACTAAAGTGTGTGTGTGAGTGACCCTGCTGGACTTGAATGGTGCCGCATCAGAGGGCTTTAAGATGATATTGCCACTTCCATGCATTGAGCTTGGCACTGATCCACAGCAGACTTACTAAGTGCGACTGAATGTGGCCCAGAGGGGCAGTCACTGTGGCAGCGTTTGTGTTTGCCACCGCAGGCTTACACACCAACATGTCCTCCAGCACCACATGCTGCTACACAGAACTCACATCACCGCCTTGACAGAACCCACCAGAAAGGAAATGAAAAAATGGGCCGTCAGCACTTTTGAAAGTTGTAAACACACACATACAAACACTTCTAAAGCCTGTCACAATTCCGAGCCCCAGCTCTCTGACAGGATAAAAATACAAATAATGTGTGGAGAATTTCAGTCACTTTAGCAGGCTTGAAGAAAAGTGCCTGCAGGGGGAGGGGAGAGGGATTTAAAAAAAAAAGATGAGGGAAAGAGAGGCGATGGAGGGAAGAAAAGAGAAGAAGCCCATTGGGAGATGTGGTGTGAGTGTGTGTGTGTTTGTGGAGGTGGTGCTTACTGGATAATGTTGCAGCAAACTTGGGACTTCTCCCAAAATGTTCAAATGAATGGGTGTGTGTGTGACTTGTCTTACGGTCACTGTAAAGTAGACACAGTGATGGTCACAGCTTAGTTTATTTACTTTGACTTCAACATCCGACTGTATAAAACACTTCAAAAATGTCAAAAGCTTTTTTCTAAAAAAAATTTCACTCTCTCTCTCCGTCTCAGGACAATCTAGAGTATAATTCAGAGTATAATGTTAAGGTTTCAGGTTAATGTTCATGAGTCCAGTCTGTTTGTTGTTTCTCGTTTGTTTACAGGTGTTATTTGGACGGCTTCTTCCCTGACCGAGCCATCTTCTTCTGAGAGGTGGAGGGATTGGTGCAGGTGGCTTTGACAGGTAGTGGTCCGTAATCTCCTGCCTGCTTAGGAGGATCCCCAGCTGCTGCAGGGCGCTCAGGAAAGGTGGTCACCTGAGGCAGAGAGGAAGGAGCTCATGTCAGATGGGGATCATGTGACCAGAGCACAGTTTTAAAAAGCACTCTCCCACAACGTGAACTAGAGGGATGGCAAAGCTGCTTCAGAGCAACTACCCACTAAGGTGGGTACAGAGCACCATACACACTGATAGCAGCTGCTAGACCCCATTGGAAATCTATGGAGCCCACTTCCAACCGTTTGTTACTTGCATCATCCTCCCTTCTATTTTCTATTTTCTGGTTGAGCAAACTCTAATGTGTTAACATGTGCACTGAGATGAAAGCTGTACGCTTAGGCTCCACCTGCACTGTTACTGGGGCCTCACATATGCACTGTGGGATATTTTCTGACCTTAGCAGTACGAAACATTAAACAGAAGAAAACAATAATCCAATCTGTCATGATAGAATGATAGACGGACAGAAGCTAGACAGATCAATAACCAGACAGACAGACAGACAAATGTGCAGTGACCCACAGGGCTGTTCTCTCGGAGGCAGGCCTTGTGCAGCTCCTCTTTGAGGGCAGAGATGTGGGAGCGCCGCGACTCCAGCTCTCTCTCCACACACACAAGCTTACTGCACAACAGCTGGTACACGTCTGCAAAACAGCTCACAACATCCTACACACACACACACACACACACACACACACACACACACACACACACACACACGTCAAGACAATGCTAAATGTGTAAAAGTTCAAGGCAAGTTCAACATCTTAATAAATCTACCCTATATAAATGTATAAATATACATTGTTCTATGCATCTATATATACCTATCCACCTATCTATCCTCTTGTGACCTTTCTCCATTGGCAGTAGATGTAGATCTGTTTCATGAGGCATATTTTACACACACACACACACACACACACACACACACACCTGGCAAGTTGCCATCTCCGGCCCTCCCAGGAGCCTCTCTGGCCCTGGCATCTCCAAGTGCATGTTGGGTACATGCCAGATGATGTCCCCTGGGGAGAGGGTGGGGCTGTGGAGCACAATACGATCCTTTACCTAAGTGATAGATACAGAGAGAGAGAGAGAGAGAGAGAAAGAGAAAGAAAGAGATGATTATATGATTCAAATTCAACAGTACCAATGTAAGTGAGTGCATCTGTGTGTGTTAGTTGTGTGTCCCCACCTCTTTGAGACTACTCTCCACTGACTTCATAAAGCTGGCCAAAGAGTCCTTCGTTCTGAAACATTTTAACCGACAGATACAATGTACAACTGATGCTCTAGTGGCAATGTAGGCATCCGTATGTGCAACAATGGCTCAGTGAATAAAGCTGCAAATGTGTGTGTGAGTGTGGCAGTTATACTTGGCCGCCATGCGTAGTGCGTTCTCTGCGGTGTGGATGCTCTCCTGCAGCTCCTGTTTGTCCTGCTGGGCCTGGCTCAGGCGTTTGCCCAACTGTCTCAGAGACTGGTCCTTCCTACGCAGCTCAGCCTTACACTCCGACAGACTCTGAGGAACACACAGGGACAAGTCTCTACATGCATGGACATGGACAGAGACATATACAAATACACACTCACCTTGTACACACATATTCAATATCAGAGTTGTAAAAGCCCAGCTTTAGAGCCATATGCTGGTCCAATCTGCACTTAAGACAGGCGATTCCACTGATTAGCCGATCTATCTGGTAGACGAGCTGTGCTAATTAAAATCAGCTAATTTAGCGAGTGGCTAACAAATGTGTGCTTGGACTTTTACATATCTGCTGTTGTAGATATGTTTTCTCTCATTTCCACAAAGACACTGTTCCTGCACCCCAATAAAGCCATCTGAATCTAAACCTGACATGAGACATGAGGAGAGAAAAAGTCAAAGGGAGGGTGGCGCATGACTGCGGTATATACGATTTGTACCTTAACGGCCATAGCGAGTGTGCGGTCCTTCTCCTGCTGGTCCCCAGCGTGCAGCTCCATGCTGAGGCCCAGCTCTTGGAGCTGCTGAGCCTGCTGGTGCAGGAGCTCCTGAGCCTGCTGCTCTCGCTGAAGCGCTGCGCTCAACTCACACAGCAGCTCCTCCAGACGCGCTGCTGGCACACATGCCTGCATGCACGCACGCACACACACACACACACACACACACACACACACACACACACACACACACACAGACATATGTACAGTACAAGCCCATGCACACAAAACACTCCTTCTAAATTTACAGTGAATGTTCATGTGCATGTGTCCTGTCTGTCTGTCGCTCTGTGTGAGGCCCCCACCGTGTGTTTGGAGTCCTGGGGCAGGGGAATGGCCACCTGGCGTCTGAGCTGGGTCAGCTCCACACGCATGTTCCTGCGCTCCACCTCGGCCGCATGCAAACGTTGCGTGAAGACCAGGATGTGCTGCTGCAGGGAGGAGACCACGCTCTACACACACACACACACACACACACACACACACACACACACACACACAGCGGATCAATTAAATGACATATCACTTTTGCAACTTTTTATATTTATTTTTCTCAAAATTGCAAATATCCCTGAAAAAGCGTCATTATGAATCAAACAAAATGTTGAGTGAATGTAAATATGTACTTTGCTGTTGTACTGGATCGTGGGAATGGGCTGAATCTTTTTGAGTCGGTACAGTCCCTGCGCCAGCTGACGTAACAACGACCTCCTCTCTGAGTAACAACTGTAGCTGCTGTCACTGTCAGCGACCAGTCTCTCCAACAACCTGGAAAACTTGCTTCCCATGTCTGACACACATATACACACAGACAACACTGTGGTTAACAATTTAGTCTTGTTCACCACGGACAAGGAGATATCAGCAATAACCGTGTGGATGTAGAAGGAGTTTACCCATACTGTGCAGTAGACCTGTGAACTAGTACATTCATACATTGAGATGAAACCTCATTAAACCATTTTCATTTAAACTTATAAATGCATCAGACATTATACATTTAGAACTGTAAAAGACTCTGGATAATGGATTCACAATATAAGCTTGGTGAAATTGTTTCAACTTGTGTGACAGTATGTATCAATTCACCACACTTAAAAAATACAGGGATCACTGTGATACTATTTCTATTGTTACATCCCTGTTGTGCACTCTGTGTGTGTGTGTGTGTGTGTGTGTGTGTGCGTGCATCACCTGTGAAATCCTCTGTGCAAGTTAGTATGAGTGTCTTCAGCTTAGCACTCTGGGTCCACTCGCCCTCCTCCATCACCTCCTTCTCATTGTTCTCTCTCCTCCTGCGCTCCGGCTCACACACACACACTACTCCCTCTCCATATGGGTTGTCGGCCTTGAAACACACACGGGAACTTCTGCCGAGTGCCTGCAACCGCTGGGCCGCTAACACCACGATGACCACACGGCGGAACCCCCACACACCCCTCCGCTGTGCAGACAGCTCCAACTCAGGTGTGTGCTTATGTGTGTGTGTGCTCTCCTCTTCCCCCTGAGCGGTGCAGGTGAGCGCGTGCAGTATGGCATGGAGCTCGCGCTCCATTCTGGCGTGGGCCTCCAAACGGGTAGTGAGAGCGCGTTTCTGCCAGCCTAGGTCACGCACGCGCTGCAGGAGTGGCCACAGGCAGCCGGCCAGCAGGGCAGCGCCACAGAGCAGAGCTGAGGACTGGCCCGCACTGGCCCGCAGACGCTCCCGCAGCTCACTGCTCTGTGCCGCCACCGAAGCCTTCTCTCGCTCCATGGCACACACATGCTGCTTGGACGCATTCACCTCACGACGTAGCTCCTGACACACACACACACACACACAGACGATACAAATAAAAAAAACACAAATTCAGTTAGACTTGTCGGTAATGAGGGAACTAAGTAATATGATGGACCTTTCAAGGTCAGAAAAACTGTGGCTCCTAACTTAGAAAACTTTATTATAACAAATAAATAAGCCTGGCTCAAGTGTCCTTTTCTAATAGGACATAGCAAAGCACCTACATCACACAATTAGCCAAGCAGTTTTTATATCAGACACAGACAAATAATTCTACCTCAATTCTAGCTCAAATAATTTTATATCACTCATAACTTCACAATTCTCTGATAGGAATGTTGTGCTGTGCTGTGATCTCAACTTGAAATCATCTGTACGTCATCCTGACTTGAGGTGAATTTGAGCGTAAATAGCCTACCACTATTTTTTTTTGAGTGGGAATAAGCGTATGCACAGTTTTTTGCTGTATGATAGTTTTGTAAATGAGAGACTTTTTGGACATTAGATTTCCATTTCTGGCTTGCTGTGTTTAAGCAGTGAGGCTGATGATCAGACATAAGCTTGTTAGCGATTGAAAAAAAAAAAGAAAAAAAAAACTGTAAATAAGACTCAGAGGAATTATCTTGAGTGAATCAACCCATAACCCTGTTGTTTCCCGCCGTTTTTCCTTTAAGACTTTAGGCAAAAGTTTCAAATTAGGGCTTTCTCTTTGTGTGTGTGTGTGTGTGTGTACCTGGGTCCTGAGGTGGAGCTCCTCAGTAAGGCTAGTTTGTTGCTTGAGCAGCTCCTCCTTCTGGGACAACCAGCTCTGCTCTCGGAGACACAGCTGCGCTTTGAGGCCCTCCACAGCTCCACCGTGGGCCTCATGCAGCTCCCGCAACGAGTGTGCCTTACGCTCACACTCAGCCTCCAGCTGCAGCACCTTCTCTCACACACACAGATATGTGTACTCCTTACATGTATTAGACACTATCTATAAACACGTATATAAAACCTAACATATACACACACACACACCATACAGACAGCACCTAGGAGTTCACATACACACAGGGAAACACAGAAACTATGTGGTAAAAGGAGGGACATTTTGGCAAACACACTAATTACAGGCATATCCAAATGCATTCCAACCAGCATGTGGCAGACACACGCACATGCACACACACACACACACACAAAAACGTACGCATGCATGCACACACCTGCTCTTTAACTGCGTGGAGGTCAGTCAGAAGGATGTCAGTCTGGTCCTGCAGTATGGCACAAAGCTCAGCCCAAGAGAAACTACCCAGCAGGCTGTGCGGTGATTTGATAAGAACGCAGCCAGCCACCAGCCTTTGGTAGAGGGAGTGGAGGAACGCCAGCTTCTCCTGAGACACACACACACACACACACAATTAATGTGTATATGGGGTCGAGAGCACTGCGGTTAACTGTTAACTGCGGTTACCCTGTGTGGAATTGCAGCCTTATCTCACTATGGTCTGTCAGTAAGAGTGAAATACTCCCTGTTTAAATTACTAGATTAAAATCACCACTTAATTTAAGGTTATACTGCGCAGATGATAGAACCTGGTGAACCTCAATGAATTGACATCCTGCTTGTTGACACACACAAACACACAAAATATCTCATGAGAAGTTTTAGTCTCTCTCTCCAATTACACAGTCCACACTGAAGCACAGGGCTGCAATACATATGACATATGGAATACATATCTTGCTTCAGGTTATAGAGTTATAGGTTCGCAATGTGTATGTCTTATATGCTTCTTTCTCTGTTATATTCTCTATGCGTGTGTGCGCACACCTGCTCCTCTCTCTGGTACTGCTCTTGGAGTCTGTGCATGTGGGCCTGTGTGTCTGTGCAGCGCTGTCTGAACTCCTGGAGCTGGGACTCGGCCCTGTCTGTGGCCGAGGCTGCCTCTGTGCAACGAGAGTGCAAACGCTTCACCTCCTCTGTCAGCTCACACACACGCTCAGCATGCTCCTAAGGAGAGAGAGAGAGAGAGAGAGGGGAAAAGAAGTAGAGAGAAAATAGATATTAGACAGCAATAAGAAACAGAAAAATGGAGCATCAGAGAGGTAGAGGTAAACAAATGGACCATCACATTGCCAGCATTAAAAGCCATTTGAAACTATTTGTAGGTTGTCTACTGACATGGGAGGATATCCTCAGTGTGGTGCTGTTTCTATATACAATCTATGGTTGGACCCCACATCTACTCACCTCAGTGTGGTGCTGTTTTTATATACAGTCTATGGTTGGACCCCACATCTACTCACCTCGGTGTGGTGCTGTTTTTATATACAGTCTATGGTTGGACCCCACATCTACTCACCTGGGAGGCTTTCCTCAGTGTGCTGCTAACGTCATCTTTCTGGGAGATATCCTGAGACAGCACTTTATTTCTCTCTTCTGTATCCTTCATCTAGAGAGACACACACGCGATTAAAGTACGGTACAGCACTTTATCCAGTCATATCCAGCCAGAGTTCAAATTCACCCGTGTAAATGTGTGTATGTATTAGCTGTGAAATACGTATGCATGTACTGTATTTAATTTAGTTAAACAACTAAAACTGTAAGTGTGTGTGTAAAGGTACCCCTATTAACATTTTGTTTTTCACCTCTAAGTTCAATTCTTCCTTTTCACTTTGCATAATTGTGCCATGCCATTATATTGATCTATACTCGCACCATCTTTTAGAATAGCACTTTAACATTTAGCATCATCTTTATCATTATTATACATCTGGACATTTTGTCACACGAGGCTCGTTAGGTACTCATTATGAGGGAGAAGAGTCATTTGAAGACAGATATCATATCATATTACAAACATACTGTTTGAATAACAATAAAAAGCATGAGCCTCTGCTGGATGGACGCTTCTCCCATCCACTTCCTCTGACGTGCCCCGTCATTTCATTTAAGAGCCACAGAGTTAGATTAAAGAGCCAGCCACTTTCTTCAACCACCTGAGTTTGTAGGTCAGGCGGTCTCGGCACTCATCTATACTTTTCTCTTTCTCAAAACATGCCATATTCAAGGCACTGGTGAACTGCAAAAGTATCTAGCTAGCTAGCTAAAATGCCAACTGCTCATTTGAAACAGGCTTGAATGTATTCCTGATGGGGCTTGTAGCCACAGAACTCTTGTGCCACGTAAATGAAAACGGTCCACTAATGGGGGTAAACTTTTGAGGGATCATAGCCTAAATGTAATATGTGGCAGTGACTAGAAGCCTAAAAATGAGAAAAATAAACTATGGTTAGAGGAACTAACTGAAAGTAATTTAGTAAATGGATATTAAATTGTTTTATAGATGACAAATTCAAAATCAAAATTCAAAGTCTTTTGCAGCAACCCTGGACAAGCAGGCACCCACTTTTAGAAGCGCTGGTGTAGAGTATGTGTAAACATATATATGCTATATGACCTGTAAGTGGACAGTCTCAAGGCACTGTAGGTAGTGATGCAGTGTTCTTCTGAGGCCGTCCACCACAACAGAGCGGCAAGGTTTGCTACCTTCCCCTGTAGCATGCATGCATGCATGCATGCGCACACACACACACACACACACACACACACACACACACACACACAGAGTACAACACATTAATGCATTAATACACAGTCATGTATATTCAGCACCTACACATCCTCCCAACACACACACACACACACACACACATTTTCTCTGTGCTTTTCTGTACCTGTGGTGTTCGTCTCCCCCTGCTGACTGTGCTCCTGCAGAAGCTGGTCAAGTTGAGTCAGGATGCTGTCATATTCCTCCTCCTGACACCTCTGTTTCTGGAGAGCCTTTATATATATATATATATATATATATATATATCTCTATATATATATATATATATATATATATATATATATATATATATAGAGAGAGAGAGAGAGAGAGAGAGAGAGAGAGAGAGAGAGAGAATGTGTATGTGTGATAGACATGACAACATAGCCTCACTGAAAGTCAGTTGACCTTTACATGATTTTATCCTGTGACCTTTTCTGCACCAAGCATCACTTCCCAAAGGATTCAGTCTGAACACTGAGAGTGTGTGTGTGTATGGTTGTTTGAGAATATGTGAGGGCGGGTGTGTGTATGTACCGTGCTCAGCTGTTCCTGTATGTGTGTGTGTGTGCTTTGCTGCTCCTGAATGGTCTCTCTCAGGTGACGGGAGGTGGCCTTCTCTTCCTTTAATAGTGTGCTCAGCTCCGTCTTAGTGCTCAAGTGCTCTTTCTCCACTCTACACACAAACACACAGGAGAATGAATGAATGAATGAATGAATGAATGAAGGAAGGAATGAAGGACTTTATTGTTATTGTAAGCAAGGCAAACAACAAGATGGAGATGTAGACACAATTGATGTTAAGTAAGAGGTAAAAAGTAAGGAGTAAAAAGAAATAAAAACACAGACACACACACACATTCACACACATGACTACATAAACAAACAAATAGGACAACAATAAATAGTGTCAACATTCCCAAACTCAACAGACCCAAACCTCTATTATGCAACCATGGGTGGAAATATGTACTTTCTTGACAAATGTAAATGATCTTTGTGTGAGGATTTGTTCTTGTTCAGGAGTACAGAGTAAAAGTAAAGGCTTAGGAGAGCCCCCCGTATTAGTTTGAAGTTAATGTTGCAAATCATGTGGTTTAAGCTATGGCTAGCTAGGCCATATGAAGCCAGCAGCATAAAAGACAGTTGCTGTTAACCTGTGAGCATAGTTACAGTTAACAACCAAAGGTGCTACAACCAATTGGTTGGCTTTAGAGTCAGAGACTTTAGTGGCTTTAGAGTCCTATGGCATGTATTACTCTCCAGTGGTGAGGACAGTGATGGGGTTGCGCTGATACTTACTTTTTATGACGTATTGCAGGATGGCTATTTCCATACTCATTTGTGTGAACACCAGTGGAATTCCTTCTGCCATAGTATTGCTTCAGTGATATGTGGTGAATGGATGTTTCACTAATGCTCCTGTCTCTGAATCAGTGTGTTTGGGGACTGAATTAACACTATGGATGCAGAGGAAAAATGGAAATATGTACTTTCTTGACAAATGTAAATTATGTCTGTGTGAGTATTTGTTCTTGTTCAGGAGTACAGAGGAGTACACTTTGACACTCAAGCACAAATCTACTTACACACCGAGAGGATCTAACATACCGGATGAGTCTGGCCTGCATCTCATCGGCTCGCTCTCTCTCATGGGCCTGTGCACTCTCCGCCTCTTTCAGCTTCTCTCGGAGGACCTGCAGGCCTGAGGTCACTTCCTGTCGGACACTCCGCTCTGCCTGCAGTGCAGCCTCGGCTGTCTTTATCTTCATCTGTGTATGAATGCGTGCGCGCGCACACACACACACACACACACACACACACACACACACACACACACACACACACACACACACACACACACACACACACACACACAATCAAACCAGTATCCCAATGTTACTGCTTTAATGGAGCATAAGAGAACAAACCACCTATGAGTATAATGCACACACACACACACGCACATTCAAACACACACGCACAGACAAACTGTGGGAATGGGATATTTTTGTTCATTTCACCCATGGTTTACATAGTTTCATAAACCATGCTTATGCGGCAGTCAGCACTTTAAGGGCAAGGGTAAGAGGCCCCAGCTTACAAAAATTAAACTAACTTTTAATAGCATTGCCACTATAACCACATTTCCGTCACATCACTGACAAGCACACTGTTTCACCTGTCCTCATAAACACGAGCATATGCACAAGAGCGTGCACGCTCACTCACCCACAAAGAGCTTCAGCAATCTTCTCACTTAGTTTTATATCTACAGTCACCTCCTGTTCCACATCACCACATCCTGCACAGAGGGGCTCTGTGGAGACACACAGACACACACACACACACACACCTCCAGCTCTTTTCTGCGTTTCTTCTCTCTGTCCACACAGTGGCTCAGCTCACTGGCCTGCTGCCTCAGACTTCGTCCGTCATGCTCACGCTGTTTCTCCTCCACATCCAGCTTCTCCCTAAGCTGCCGCAGAGTATCATCCTGCTCCTGTGCAAGGATTGGGGGGAGGGGGGCAAAACAGTGTGTGAGCTAGATGAATGCAAGCATACAGAACTGAACAGTTGGTGTTAATTCAGTCCCCAAACACACTGATTCAGAGACAGGTGCATTAGTGAAACATCCATTCACCACGTATTCACTGAAGCCATACTATGGCAGAAGGAATTCCACTGGTGTTCACACAAATGAGTATGGAAATAGCCATCCTGCAATACGTCCAAAAACGTATCAATGCAACCCCATCACTGTCCTGTGGAGAGTAATACATGCCATAGGACTCTAAAGCTACTAAAGTCTCTGACTCTAAAGCCAACCAATTGGTTGTAGCACCTTTGGTTGTTAACTGTAACTATGCTCACAGGTTAACAGCAACAGTCTTTTATGCTGCTGCCTTCACATGGCCTAGCTAGCCACATGCATGGTGTCCACTACAGTGGACAGATATTCAAACATTAGCTTAAACCACATTATTTGCCACATTAACTCCAAACTAATACAGGGGGCTCTCCTAAGCCTTTACTTTGTTGTATGACTATTGTCACCATTATTATCTCTTACCATGAGACATCACAAAACCAAAATGGCGGATAAAACAGTATATAATAATTTACTTCTAGAATCTCTTCTAGAATACTTTTATTCCTTAAAAAATATATCATTTCAGAAAAAATATTTTCTGATTAGCTTAGTTATGAAGCATACTTAACCAAAGTTTCATCAACATAACATTTTTACTTTCTTTTTTGAGTGGAAATGTAACAGGTGCCACTGTCCACTGTAGTGGACGCCATGGCCAAAATGAGTCAAAAAGCGCATGAAGGGTTATATTTGATTAAAGTTTTTTTGAGTACCCTGCCCAGTTCATTAGAGTTCATTAAAGACACAGCAAATAAATAATGTTAATGTATATTTATTGTCTACATATCTGAGTGTGGGTGAATCAGTAGTGTACTGTGGCAAATTCATTATAGTTTAGAAAATAACTATAATTGATTTTATACAGCGTGTGGTCCACTACAGTGGATGTTTGCATGTCGTTGTCAAAAATATACGCATTGAAAAAAAATCAAATGGATATGTCTTGAATAAGAATAAGTCTTGAAATCACACCTCAATTCACACGTGAAGGGGACTATTTAGCCTGTTTTAAACTTAAACTTTTCTTCATTACTGGGGAGGGGGGGTGACAATGTGTCTCCAGTACCATTAAAGTCAGAAAAGAAACTCTTTGAGTTCTACTACTACACTGAGGCTGAAGCTCTCTACCTGCTGCTGTCTTTTGATGCTCTCTGTCACGCTGCTGCTCAGAGATCTCACACTGCACCTCCTGAGAGACATCAGGCCAAACAGGGATGTTTAACACTACTGACCTTAAAGTCTGGGGCTCATCACAGATAGAGCTAATGCATGGGGTTGATATGGTTTGAAACACCACTCACTGACTCCCTGACGCACCTGCAGAATTGCATGCAGTCTGCTCTTCTCGGCAATGAGCTGGTCGTTTTCTGCATGTGCTGTGAGCAGCAGCTGGTCTCTCTCAGCGAGCTCTGCATTGAGGCCCTGTAGATCCTCCTCCCGGGCCTGCCGGCTGATCTCCAGAGCCTTCTGCATGTCCTGGGCCGTCTGGCAGAGTTCTGCATTCAGTCCTGCTCACACCACACAGATGGACACAAACACACCGCCACCACCACCAGGAACATTAATAGTGCAAATATTACAGCAAATAGCCAATGAAATTGCACCCCTTCCTTCTGTGCTCCTGAAAACAACGTGCTAAAAGGCTGAAGCAGTGTATGTGTGGCATTACAGAGTACAAAACCCATATCATACATATCATTTAAAGCAAACATACACTGAATACAAAGAAACATAAAGGACAATTTCTCTGTGATGAAAAGCGCAATAGATTCTAACCAAGGACTTACACACTGATTCATGCATGAGACACAAACAAATGTGCCTACACACACCTTTCAGTTCTTGATTGTCTTTTTGCAGTGCAGTCAACCTGGCCTCTGCTTTGCTCTTATCTGAGGCAGAGTCCCTCGTAGCCACAGCAATTTCATACTCCAATGTCTGACGCATGGCCTCTCCACGCTCAACCTGGGCCCGTAGCCTAGCAACCTGAGCCTCTAGCTGGGACACCTTGCAAAGCCAGAGGACAAGAGAAGAGAGAGAGAAAACAGAGATGGGAAGAGAGAAGTCAATATCAATAAAGCCAATGGTGGTTCTAAGTTAAAGTGATTGTCCAGAATTAATCAACCTGTTGTCTGGGGTTGCTGAGAACTGTTGGTGGGTATACGAATGAGAGAATTTGGTACAACATAGACTGAGTTTGCAAACTGGTAGCTAACACCAACTGAAAGACGCACAGAAAACTTACACTGCGTTTCCTTACCCTTGGTAGCTGCTGTTTTGATATTTGTATCAATTTTTCTCATTCCTCTTCCTAATGACAGCACTTGGTGAATTTGAGTAACATGGATATGGGTTAATTTATGCTGGATTTTTCCTTTAAGTATCTTAATTAGCACGGGGGAAACTGGTTCTTTGCATTTAATCCATCTGAGGCATAGTATACACACATTCAGACAGACTTTCAGGGAGCGGTTGGGGGTAAGGTGCATCGCTCAAGGGTGCCTCATCCGTGGATGTGGAGGGGGGAGAGTGCTGCATGATCACTCCACTCACCCATATTTTCCTACCAGCTGGGGATCAAAACCAACAATCTTCAGGGACTAGTCCAACTCCTTAACCAGTATGTCACAGATGATTCTCTCCTGACTGACAGCAGGATTAGGCAAGTTTATGTCACTGGCTGGTTTGTGCTTCTTTATTGCACTAGCCTACCTCCTGGTTGTATTTGGAGGCCATCTCCAGTTTCTCTTTCTCCAGCTGGTTGATCCTCCATCTCAAGGCTGTGGATTCAGACTCTGTGACCTCTTCCTTACATGTCCATATGCTCATGTCACGCTCAAACAAAACTTTCTCACGCTCACACTCTAGCTGCACAATCACCTCCTTCAGCCTAGAAGTTAAAAAGAACTTAGTTGCTTTTCATGCATTTCATTTTATAAGCGTCATGCAGGATCTCGACACTGGTCTATAATGCTCAGATTTTATGACATCATCCTCATTATATTCTGATTGGTTGTTTATGTCCGAACTACCACCAGTGTAACATCAGGTAGCCAATACAATGTGCATGGCTGAGCGGATGAACAAGATACGTTTAGCGTTATTCAATATTATTACCCATTTCGTTAAATTTACGTTTAGCATTACATGTCACAGCGCTATAGCTAATTAACCACTCAAATCGTCAAGCAGCACATCAAAACCTGGCGATCTGGTCCTGGGAGCTGAGCTGGGCAGAAGGTCGTGGGTGAGAAGCCCGAAGTCCAGCCTTCTGCCGTGGGTCCCTGCGCTTGGCACGGTCCCCTGGCTGAGCTTTGTCTCCGGCCTCGCTTGGCATGACAGCAACAGCCTCTCTAGGCTATCCTGCAGAGGAAGTTAGGACACAGACACAAGCGCCAGTGAGCAGCACTTTGCAATCTTCTCACTGGTGTTAGTATGACTTTCCCTCTCAAAGTGTTACTGTGGACTTACAGTGGTTACAGTGGACTCTGGTCACAGCATGTTTTCTTGCCTTCCCTTAAAATGCATTAGGAGATATTAAGAAATATTAATACTTAGTAAATATAGCTATAACTAGCTTTAGCTGATAAAACTTAACGTTGGACATCAGTCCAGTCCTACTGGTCTAATCTCGAGTCCCGTTGGCCAAATGAAATTAGTGAAAAAAAGAAACAAACTAACACCGTTCATTTGGCAACTGTCATATCCTAGCTATGTTAACGTTACCACCCTAGGGATGTTGTTGCTAGGCTGTGGCGTGGGGCTAAAATAAACACCTCTGCTTTTTCGAACACTGGGTGCTAATCAGTTAATCATATTTAATGCAATATATAGACGCAGAGTACATGTTGTACCATTGTACTGTTATCACAATTTGTGTAAAATTTGTATATTGGAAAACGCTACCTGTATCAAGTGAAATTGTTCGCGAATCCGTTTAAATCTGACGCCGCGGTTAGCTTCTTCTGTGTATGTTTTAACGTCACTTCCACTGGGTAGGAGCTTTCTTGATTGGCCAAGAGACTGAACATGTTTAAAGGGGCAGACATGTACACACGTACAACAAAGACTGTGAGCTCAGACAGCCACTTTATGGTGCCCTAAAAAGCTACATTTTTACTTTTACTTGGTTGCATGGCTGTCGTTACATGTAAAATACAATTAGTCAATTAGTCTTCAGGGTTAAAACAATGCAGACGTTACCCACACTTTCTCCACTGCAGAAATTCTGTCCATCTTTGGGAAATCCAGAGCAATAGTAAACTACACCTCTGTGCCCTCGGAGTTCTTTATGTTTTGAGCCCTCGAATATAACGTTATGCTGATGTTGCATTAGTAGTCCACCTGCTTCTACAATGTCAAACCCACAATACTGAAAATAAAGCTTCATTTTCAAGAGGATGTTTCGTCGTAAATATTGATGTCACGTGCACTTTAAATTTTACCCGTATGGTACGTCACTCGTTTCTTTGTTTTTGAAGTTACATTCTGTAGTGGGTTTGTGTTGTGTGTAACAGCACGTTTTTAGATAGTGAGTTAAATAACATAGTCCTTTCATTTTTAGCCATAGTCTTAAGAGTCTTGAGCTTTCTAGAAGCTCCACCTCCGGTTCCACTGAGGCTTGTTGTTAGACGGTAGGCTACATTCTATGGATGCGCCAAGCAGATTCTGTACGAGCTGAGTTGCACGTTGGCTGCTGGTTGAGGTAGATCGGCTTGCTTAGCAATTATTTCGTGCATTTGTTCATTTTGGCACACCAACGGTATCAATCTCTTTTTATCTGTCATAGGCGTCCATGCGAGTGTTTATTATGTGTTTGAATATGCCTTTCACAGCTGCCTGCAAGTCGGCTGCAGACCCGCCTCCAATAAAATATAACAGTACAGTATTTTGTGTTTAGCAAAAGGGCATTAAATATGAATACGTGATAATATCAGTTGTGGTATGTAAGACAGATGAACAGAGGTATTTTTCTTCTTTTTGAAATGTACTTCTTGTTTGTGGTGGTCGGTTTTTGGTCAAGAGTCCTTGTATGAGTTAGCAACTGGCTAGCTGTGATGAACATTTGTTGTAATAATGCTACGTTTTTGTGTGCATGGCGTACACACCCGTATATTTGGCCCTGCCCTGATGTTGTCGTCCTTACTTTTGTTTAAACTTTTAGCTGGTTCTTGTGCGTTTATTATTCTGTCATTTCGTCCTAGGGTAGAAATCCGAGAACTTGAACATGAAGGCTGTGAAGGATAGTCACAGCTTTCAACCTGGGGAGCCCGTCTTTGCCAAGATGAAGGGTTATCCTTTCTGGCCTGCCAGGGTATGATGTTGCTAATCCTGTCTTCTGTGGTTGAATTCTGTGACAGTTCCTACTTGAAGTGTGTCACCCAAAAGCTGTTTTTGAATGCAGTGTTAAAGCAAATTCTCATCTTTCTGCAGATTGGTGAAGGCAAGGGACCCAAGAACAAAGTACCCATATTCTTCTATGGCACTCACCAGACGTGAGTGAGCATTCTATAACCTATTTTGTGTGCGTGTGTGTGCATGTGTGTGCGTGCGTGCACGCGCTTGCTTGCTTGGTAATGTGTTTGTATTTGGGAGCATGGCCTTGTGGCTGTCTATTGTGTTTCCTAACAAATGATCAACTTAATTAGTCAAACTGCAGATGATTTAAAGTGTTTTGTTAAACGGTTGCTGATATGGGAATTTCTGTATGTGTGGTTGACATAGGATCTGTGGGCGAGTGAGTGTCTGAATGCTCTGTTGCTACGGGGCATATTCCTCTGACACCACTTCCCTTGCCTTCCAGAACGTTCCTGCTCCCAAATGAAATTGTTCCCTATTGGCCTAACAAAGAGAAATATAACAAGCCAATCAAGAAAGGAGGATTCCCCGAAGGGATGTGGGAGATTGAACATGACCCAGGAATATGCCTGAAAGGACCAAAAGTGAGTCATCATTAAAACATTGTGCATCTTTTAGTTGTAACTATTTTGAGAATATGTAAATGCAAGATGGGGTCTAGACCTGATATAATCTGAGACTGGAAGGATGTGCATGTGATGTCTTGGCTTAGAGGCAGAGGCTGCAGGTGGGAGATAATCATCAAAGTCTTTCAAAACGGTGCTTCAATTTGGGCCTTACTGTTACTATTGTGATCCCCTATTTAAGCCATACGGATGTTGTGCATGCACCTAAAGAGATTTATCATTATAACTGTAATCAGTGTCATACTCCACTAAGGATTTGGCACCTGAGGACTGCAACACACACAACACACATCATATGATCGTTCTGATGGAGATGTTGACTCATTTTTTTGTCTTTTTTTGTTTCCTGAGACAGAAAGTGTCCCTGCTGAGCAGGGTGGAACAGATGCGCAAAGCCCAGAAGAGAGCCGCTGCCACTGCCTCTGTTACCACCACCGCTAGTGCGTCTTTGACGGACGCAGACCCTCCTGCCAAGACAGCGAGAGAAGATACTGCAGTTGAGAAACCACCTTCTGCAGCACCACCTCCAACCACAGAGAAAAAGACACCAATCAGGACAATGGCTTCTAGACAGAGCACCACTCCCACTGCCACTATCAAAGCCACAGTCACTCGGCGATCAGCGACCGATGCAACCGCATCATCTCCCGGACCTGCATCCTCTCAGAAGTCCTTGCGCTCCAACAAAACTGTGCCTTTGGAGAAGGCTGCCTCCCCTGAGCGAAGATCACGTGGTACACCCAAAAGTACGTCCACAGAGAAGTCAGGCACCACCAAGGCGTCGTCCACACCTCAGAAACACATGCCAACAAAAGCTACTGTCAAATGCCCTAAAGACAAGCCAGCTAAGGTAACTGCCACACCCCCTAAGTCCATCAATCAAATACAGACTCAGCCCGGATCACCTCAGGAAGCTGCTTCAGTGCAGAAAGACACAAACTCTCAGGGAGATGTGGCCCATCAGAAAGCCAGATCTTGTCAAGATGCCACACCCATTCCAGTGACCACACCCTTATCAGAAGACACACCCATCCTGGATGCCTCACCATCTCAGGAAGTCGGCCACTTGGGGAAAGCCCAGATAGTGCAGTCTCAGGTTCCTCAGAAGAGCACTGAAGTCAGTGTTGCAGGTAATACACACAAACACACACACACACAGGTGTGCGTATTGAATGCATTCAACATTACTGCCTCACTACAGACAAACACATCACATATGCACATACTGAATGTCTCTTTGCGGCACCAACCTTTGGAATGCCTCTGTGGAATTACTTTTGTCATTTAAGGGCAGGTTCGTACATGGAGAGACATTTATAAATCCATACCTTCAGTCTGACAAAAAATTACTGTATATGCCAAGATTCGAGTCTTGATGGGTTACGACTGAGTTGAGACCAAGATAGTAGGTTCATGTACACACACACACAAGGAGTCGACCAATATGTTTTTTCACAGATTATTACGAAATTGGGAGGCCGACAACCAATAAATGTCTGCAGTAAAAATGATAATTCACATGAAATAACGTTTACACAAAACTACAGTCAAATGCCATTATGCAAAGAAGGCCAAAGAAAAAAAAAGACAAACAAAAAGAGCTCCATACTGACCACTGAGAGAGAAACGTTGTCTGTAAATGGAATATTTGGCTACATCAACATAAAAACTAAAGATGTTCTCTCCATCTCTCTCAGCCTTGCTCAGTGTCAGAGCTGTACCTATGCTTGTGTGTGTATATGTGGTGCATAGGGATTGTGTGTATGTGGTCAGCTGAAATTGTATAGAGTAGAGAGAGAGGGAGGTGGTGTACAGAGCAGGTTAGAAACAAGCCACAGCACTGAAATACAATCCCAAAAACCTGCAACCCGCGACTTCTGATTTTTTTTTTTTTAAGTGACTTCACAAAAAAACAAGCCGGAAGTCACTTATAATAATTGGTGTTGGCAACCTCCCTGCATTGATATATACAGACTTTCACAGCGTTTAGCCTTCCTTGTTAATTTGTGAGGATTTGTGGTGCCTAACAAATCAGATGGTGTGGTGGGCAGGACATTGCTCTGGACCTCAGAGTGATGAGTGCAGGCAGTGACTAGGGATGAAGCAGAGTTTTAAAAAGTAAATAGTAAATATATATTATCGTCATATCAGTGAAAAAAGGGCTAATGCCAATAACCATAAAAATATCACACACACACACACTCACTCATACCCGTATGTACATACAGAAGAACACTATCTGTACTCTCCACAGATGAGTCTCAGGAGAGGGATGGCAGGAAGAGGAGGAGAGGAGAGAGGGAGGAGGGAGAGGAGGAACCGGAACCCAAGCAGAAGAAGACTACTGAGGGAGTAGGTGAGGGCTCCCCAAAGCAGGAGGTGAGACTTTCAGTCTGTGTGTACCGATATATGACTTAAGAAGCTTCTGGAAACATTTTTATCACCCTGTCATCCATCTGGGGTTTAAAAGTAATTTTATATTTTCTTTTGAGACTGGCACCTTTGTGGGTGTTTTTCCAGTCGGAACAGTAGAATACAGTGGAGTCTTGTGGGCAAGATTACACAGCTAAATAATTCTCTTGGCTCTATCCTGCCTTCTTTTCTACCCTCCTTTCTCAGAAGAGCAAAGTTTCTGCTGTGCTAAAGTCTCTGCAGGATCTGGTGCAAAGTCGAGAAGTCAGGAGAGGACAGAGGGAAAAAGAGATGCAGAAGGAGGAAAAGAAGGAGGGCAATAAACAGGTTCCAACAGAGGTCAAAGACATTACACAAGAGAAGAGGGAGCTTTGGAAGGAGAACAAGATTGAGGTGCCAGTGGAGGTCAAGGAGGTTCCAAAAGAGCAGACAAGGAAGCTTCAGGAGAGCGAGACAGAGATGCCAGTGGCAGAAATTGTGGTTTGGAAAGAGGGTATGAAACAAGCATTAACAGAGATCAGGGAGATTTCAAAAGAGGAGAAGAGAGAGCTTCGGAGGGAGAACAAGACAGAGATGGCAATGGAAGAAAAGCAGACTCCAGACAAGACAGAGCTTTGTAAAGATGACAAAAGGCAAGCACCAGTGGCGGTCAAGGAGGTAGCAAACGAGGAGATATGGGAGCTATGTAAAGAAAACAGGAAACAAGCACCAATAGAGATCAAGGACAGGAAGGAAAATTGTGGTGGAAATAAAGAGCTACCAACAGAACTCAAAAAGGTTCAGAAGGAAGATGAGAAGCAGACAGTAATAGAGGTTCCAAAAGTGGAGAGGAGAGAGCTCCAGAAGGATGAGAAGAAGCAGGAACCAACAGAGGTCAAGGAGGTTCCAAAAGAAGAGAAGCAGGAAGGTAAGGAGCACAAGAATGAGAGACCAGTGGAGCAAAAAGAGATTAATAAGGAGGCCATGAAGCAGACATTAGCAGAAGCCAATGAGGTTCCAAAAGAGGAGAAGGAGCTTCGGAAGGAGAACAAGAGAGACATGCAAACGGACAAAACGGAGGTATCAAAAGAGGAGAAAAGGGAACTTCGAAACACAAAGGAGGTATCAATGGAAGAAAAAGAGGTCCAGAGAGTAGAGATGAAGGAGCTTCGGAGGGAGAACAAGAAGGAGGTACCAACAGAGGTCAATGAATTTCAAAGAGAGAATAGTGAAACTCTGAAGGAGCAAAATAGAGGAAATGTGCTGGAGACTGAGGGAAGGATAGACCCTCACAATGTGAAACTGTGAGTGACCACACACACACATATAAATGCAAGTACACACACACCACCACCACCACCCTACACACACCATATAAACTTCAGGTCTGTTTCTATCTCAGGGATGAGGTTGTCTTCCTGAAGAGAGAAAAAAAAGATGAGAGGAAAGTAGGCATTAAAATAGGTGAGGCACGATTTCAGTCCTGTGATCCATATGATAGTGTGTGTGGGTGTGTTTAACATTGTTTGTTCTGCAGTCACAGACTCGGTCACAGATTCCCGACTGCACAGGCTCCTTGGAGAGATCCGCATCTCCTTGACCGTTGGGAACACAGTAGGTCACATTGAAGTTTCAACTTAATGGCGTCATTAGTATATGATAGAGGACTGCATAAGAATTATTTCAGTATTGTTCGAATGTTTTTAGTTGTCCATGCAGGTGTTCTTCCCTACACATTCACCCCAGCCATTATTCATGATTCAGTCTCACCAAATAGAAAACTTTATTCATGATTCAGTCTCACCAAAACTTTTCAAACAATCCTCTCTCCCACTCTTTTGCAATAACCCTCTTTCTCTTCATTTCAGGATGTGGGGAAGTGTGTACTGGCGTTAGATGAGTTGGGACGAGTACCAGTGTCGTCACAGCATCTGCAGAAGCACAAAGAGCTCATCGAAACACTCAGCAGGGTAGGACACACACTCACTCACTTGTTCATTTACTCACACATTCACTCGTGGATTTTTAATGCTAGAAGTTCTGTTGTTGAGAATAAGTAGACAGTGATGATGTTAAAGATTACATGAGGAAAAGTTATTTTTTCCCAAGTTCAACCACATTACAAAACAAGCCTCTTAGTTACTGGCACTGTTTATGATAACAAGCAGCAGATCTTGATCATAGGCTGGTTGACTTCCAGGGAACAGTTGCATAGAGAGTTGGATTGTGTTTTTGGGTAGCCTGTGCGAGCAGTATAATGTCCATCCACATTGAACTGCGTAAAAATGGCAATAATGGCAAAATTGAACTGATATTTTCTCAGAACCCCCAACTCTGAGTGGCTTTAAAGTCCCTGCACTGATGTGCATAAGCGACTTATACTAAAAACTTCAAAATCAAAATCCAAAATAGCAAAAAAAAAAAAATCATAAAACAAACTAAAACATAATTTGAGAAAAAAATAAAATGGATTTCATAGGGCCCTAAAATCAAGACTGCTGTTTCAGCTGTTTTATTTTCGGCTTATTTATCAAATCAGGATGGTACACATGGTACATTACAGAAATTAATAAAAATCAATTATCCTTAATGTATAGGTGGAAATAAGTAGCCTCATGAACGAGACTCTTTTATGTTGTTTCACTTTGTACAAAGAGTCTGAAACCTCTCAGTAATTACACATTAGGTTCCTGGTAGGAAAATACTTTCTGTGAATTTTAAAATTATTGGGCATGCCTTTAACCGTTGATTGGTCCGTCAAGTCCTCCAATAAAGGAAACCTAAGTCTTTGCATAGGTACTTGGCATAGTGTTGTAGCGATATGTGATATTGAGTGGAACCACCAGGTGGCGCTAGCTAGTGTGCTGTGAGTTGTCAGGTGTTGGCATGATGGGTGGTGGAGGGGGATGTTATGTGCAGAGAGATGTAAGACAGGTCCATGGCATAGTGGAGGATATAGAAATTCAGAAGATGGCGATCAATATGAGGAGTTTACATGACTCGCCTGCAAACCAAATATTGCCAATGTTCAGTGTTATCGGTGGGAGAAAGAATGGGAAAATTACGTACAACACAGTCTGAATTTTCAAACCAGCGGCAAACGCTAACTGACCTGGGAACAGAACTGAAACTGAGTGTCCTTGTTCTCATCAGTTAGCATTGGCTGCCATTTCGCTATTCTGTCTACTTTGTATCAAATTTTCTTGTTCTCGTTCAAACATTCTCATTTGAGCTCTGACTGGAGAAACATGAAGCTATCAGCATTCCCAGCTAATTCACTCGTTTAATTCACTTGAGCAGTGAAGGGAGGGTCAGAAGTGTCATTTGATAGGCTTTGATAGGCAAATATCAAAAACTTTTTGCAAATCAGAATTTTGTGCTGTTGAACCTTTAACCTCTGGAAGATTTTAAGAGGGATTTCTCTCCCCTGATCTAGTTTACTGTGTTTCAGGTGTTAGCTGTGGTGTCCTGTATCTGTCTTGTGATGTTTTGTTTTGTGTTTTGCGACAGATCCGCAGGTTTAGTGAGAACGAGGTGATCATGCAGAAAGCCTCCATGCTGTACCACAAGTTCAAAAGTGTATACCTGAGTGGCGAGGAGGAGCTCTCTCCCGACTACATCAGCACCCTCCAGCTGGAGCGCGAGTGGGAGGAGAGCGGTCGAGTAGAGCGGGAGGAGGTTGATGGCGTCGGGGAGAACAGAGAGGGAAAAGAAGAGAGGAGGGTGGTGGAAAGACTAAGGAATGAGCAGAGCACAGGTGAGATGAGGCCCGTCCCCACTGAGACAGACTTACCAACACCCTGAAAAATGAGCCCTGCAATAGTAACTGTGTGTGTGTGTCTTGTCTGTGTGTGTGTGTGTGTGTGTTTGTGTTCTGTTTCAGTGGTGTGAGCCATCGGAGGAACAGACCAGATTTTTCTGTTTTTGGCATCATTGGATTTGTGTTTGGTTTTTTTTAAATATATTTTTCTAAGACTTAAAATGTGCTTTAGGAACATGCTGTGAGACTTCCCTGGATCATCCAGTCCCTCAAGCCCATTACTTACACACAAACACACACACACACATAAAACAGTACACTGATATACACAATTAATTTAAATGCTGCTATTGCTTTGACTGTGTATCTTTGTCTTGTTTTACACTTTTTTGCACTGTTTGTGGGTTGTGTGTAGGAGTGTGTGTCTGTGTATGCACACGTGCACATGTGTATGTATGTTTGTGTGATCAAGATAGAAACCAGTACTGATGAAATTTTCTTTTAGTTAAACCCAGCAAAGACAGGCTTGCTTTACAGAACACTGGCAGATGCAAATAGAAGCACATGCAGTTGTGTGTGCGCACACACGCACACACACACACACACACTACATGGAATTATTCTGCACTGCATAGAAAATTAAGAGGAAAGTACAGTTACAGAAAGACTGTCATTATGCCCATTGACACTCACAAATTTACTCATTGAGAACAAACATGGGTCAAATCTTATAATATATAAGTTAAGCTATATGAGTCACTTGCATTAATGCAACCATACTTACAAATAGACTTCATGCTACCTATAAACACTTTTTTCAGTTTAATTGCAGTATAGCATATCTACATCAGCTCTGATAGATCTGTCTCCGTCCTGAAAAGGTTTGTTGCATTCCTGTTTTTTTCTGTGAGCATTAACTAGCCCATAATTTTTTAAAAATAAAGGTACAAATGGAACTCGCACAGCAAGCCTCATGTGTTTTGGTGTTCCACAAAAACAAAACAAAAAAATGACAAAAAAACTGAAGAAAGAACTTGATCAACATCTACATAACCGCAGGGTGCTATTGCTGCATTGTTGCTTAATTAATTAATTAATTAATTAATTAATTAATTAATTAATTCTCTTTGTATAACACTTTTCATACAAACTGCTGCCCAAAGTGTTGTACACAGGTAGATGACACAAATGTATGGTTAAAACAGAAGAAAGAAAAGAACATAAAGACCCATCAGCCCCTCCACCCACATTTATGCATGCTTATGTGCCAGTAGTATACCCACGTCACAGACACATGGCACAAAATAGAAGAACCAGCAAAACCAGAACCATGGGATAAGACTCTCAGGGAAAAGGAGGATGCAAATGTGCCATTTTGGACGCAGAAGATGAATGGTTCGAGAGAGGAGGGAAGAAGGCCATCAATCATCTAGACCAACCCCTTGGGAAAAAGTGCTATAGAGTACCATAAGAATCTTAACTTGAACAGAAGTGGGGTCTACATCATCTATCAGCTACATAATGCTAGAGAGGGTTGAAATGGATAATGCTGCCTTGAAATCCCTTCCTAGAAAATTCAACCACTTACATCTTGAGCAGTTTTCTCACCTTGGATCCTGTGGAGGGATGTGGTCAACAAGTCACAGCTCCAACTCCAGTGTAATCCAGTGACATAAATTTAGTCAGGCTCCACCATCAATTCTCTCATTCATCAATTCTCTGTCACTGATTATATGTCATACTATGTGCAATCCTTGCTTGAGTCTGTGTCCCAGCCTGTCACGAAATTGTGTTTTTCATTGAACAGCATTGATTATAGGACAATTATAATTTCTTGCCTTCCTGCATTATTTTATTTTCTCAGTGTGCAATACACTCGGTACGGATTTGGCACATGGAATTGTTTACAGTGAGTCATTTCCTAGATGTGGCCATTAGAAACCATAGATCCCAAAAGCGGGCTTCACCCAACACTCCAAAAAGACAGAAGGTGGGGTAAATTTACTTGAGAAGAAGTAATGACCCTGACAAGACCTCGCAGGTCTTAAAATAGCACGCGTAGGAGGGGCATGAACGCAATGCATTGTAAAGCTAGCAGCAACTATTTCCGCACATAGTATACTGCAAACTGACAACAATTCGATATACGCGCATATATCCTTCTGCTGCTGTGACCTGAGGTGCGCAAATCTGACAGGCGTTTGCAACGTACTTAATCACCGAGGCAACGGGGGTGTTCCTTACGTACGTCAGCACAACGACGGAGGTTCCCGTTGTAAATGTCCAGCAGGTTAGTTGTGCCCGAGAGCGAGCGATGGTAAGAAAATGTGTGCGAGTGAGTGAGCGACAGGGGTGTGAAGGGAGAAGACCCTAAGGACTCGGTCTAACCGAAGACAATAGACGGCACAGGTCAAGAGAACGGGGAAAAAATCGAAAGTGGGCGACTGCACGCATAAGGCAGGCAGAACAAGTCATATTTAGGCTGAGCGGTATGCCACGTTCACCACGGATGTTGCGGTAGTAGGACTGGCTTTGCCCCTGAGGAGAGGCTCTTGACAACAACATTTATCATCTCAGGGATTTCAGGATGGCTCGGGTGGGCAACGGAGCTGGAAATAACGACGTCGATGAGGTGAGTGAATGCATTTGTTCACCTGCAACTACGGCGTTACGGCAATGAAGGCTGAGGTGAAGGTTATTAGGCTACTTTGCATATTTGGCAATATTACACTGCTGTGTTTGCAGCAAAACCACGGCATAAACCACTGCATATTTACAAATATTTGACTTAGTGCTCAAGTCTCAATAGGTTATAGTTTCATTCGGAGTCCTGGATGTCGACGTAGCACTCCGGAAATCAGGAAGGCAGAGCCAGCGCGCAAAGAGCCTGGAGCTCAGATTACAGCGGACGACAGTCGCCCGACTTAACGGATAAGAAACTGGGCCCATCAAATGATAGTCGCACATTTAAACCACTTGTGAAATTCTTCATGCGGTTTTGTTTTCTCTAACTGTAAGGTGGGAGTCTCGCCATCGTTGCAACTTTCTTTAGTGAATTATGTAACCAGCGTGACGCAAATCTTAAAATTCTGCGATCAGTTGATGCCGCACTTTGTGCTCCAGCTGCCTCGGTTATGAAATCGATATCTGCGGCCACCCAGTGGCTTAATTTGCCCTGTCTGTCACTCTACAACTAAATGTAGCATAAAAAGCCAAATAACAAAACAGCAGGCTGTCAGCAACATGCATTGTTGACGCTTAGTCAGAAAATGATGATATGCCCTTGTAGCAAAAACATTACCCTTCACGACACACACTCGCCAGTGCTGAATGACCTGCAGCATGAATGACACTCCTTTACCTGAGATCTCTCTCTCTCTGCATTACACTGAACACACATACACACCCTGTACTGTTAATACTTGTGTTGAAGAATAGCTAGTGCATTGTAAGCAACCAGATAGCAACCAGAATAGTGATCCTTAAAGTGCTTCAACGTGACTCTCTGTGTGTGGTGTGAGTGTCTGTGGTGCGTTTGTGATGTACAGGAAGCAGGGAAGTCTCCTCATTTGAAGAGATCTTGTTACTGAGATTTTCCATTCCTTGTGGCAGTGAGGGGAAGGGAGAGAGATTGTTGCATGGTTGTGTGTATGCATGTGAACATATGAATGTGTACAGTTTGTACATGTCTGTGCATAAGCTCGTGATCTTAATGAACCTAATCCACTTAAACTAATACTAGCAGCACAGATAGCCAGTCATCATGTGTGTATGAGTGAGAGAGAGAGGAGAGAGGGAGTGACTGAAAGAGTGTCCATGTATGGTGTTAATCCGTTGCTAAAGCAACCATACAGGTTTGTCAGTGTGATCATCATCTTTGTACACACACTTCTCTGTTTGTTGTCTTTACAACCATGACTCCTTATACTACATAGTACATACTGCATCTCCACTCTCTCCTTCATTCTCTCTCCCTTACCAGTCAGACATGCATACATACATATTAGAGGTGAGTCACATCAGACAACTGCAAGTGATAAGCTAAGTGTGTGATAAGTGTGAAAGAACAGTGGCATGTATGTCTGAGAGAGACCATGTATATATAGATGTATACATAGATGTCCTTGAAGCACACAGAACTGTGTGTGTATGTGTGGGCATGTGTGTGGGGGTGGATGAGAGAGAGAGTGAGTGTACTGATGCATGAATGACATAAATAGAGCATATGACCCCTTTTTAGCCCTGTGTGTTTAAACTAAAGCCATGACTTCCTCTGACGCTGGCATGCAACACAAAGAAGCCATAATTACATGTGGGCCCATTCATGTGTGTACATTGACATGCTCATACATATACCTCTACTCTTCTGTCATCTCTTTCTCTCTCACACACATATGCCATTCACGGTGCAAGGCCTGTAGATAGTGTATCTCCCGCAGTGGCAGATCCACAAGACTGTTTAGCATTACACAACAGAACTGTGGGATAGGCTATAGCAAAAATGCACAATTGGCTTCACAAAAACACAGTATCCCATCATCCCATTCCATTATCCCATTAAATAAAAAACTACACACACACTCTCACACACAAGGGATGTAACAATAACAAATTAATACTGTATTATGGTGAAAGTCCTGAGAGGTTATTCATTCATTTTTTTAATAATCATGTTAGATATAATCATTATACCCCAAAAATAATCCAAGATTTAGCCTGGATCCCACTTTGGAGGGACATGTATGCCCTAGGTGCATGTATGCCCTAGGTGAAATTATTTCAATTTGTATGTTGTGTGTTGATCAATTCAACACTTTTTAAGGTACCACGATAATGATGGTAATCCTGATGCTTTCTGTCATTATAATTGTGATGTTAAATTTCCAAATGGTTACATTCCACACACACACGTACACACACAAGCACTTACACTTGGTTCAATGTGTTTTCACTGCCATCTGACAGTAATGTCATTAAAGACAGTCAATTGACATTTAAAGAGCCTACACACAGACATTTAGACATGCTGGCACACATGCACTCAGTGATTGATTCACACACACACAGGGACACTTTTGTAGTGCAAGAGCAGCTCTGCTGATTTATGTAATGATTAAGAGCGCTATAATTATCCCTCCTTCTTTTTTCTTTTTTCCGTCCTTTCCCTCTTTTCCCTCCCCCCTCTCACAGGCTCTCTAACTTGCTCTGTCTTTCCTGTTACCTCCTTTTCTGTCACTATACCACTTCTCTTTATCTCTTGCTATCTTTCACACAGTCAACATTTGGCCAACTCCTTTAATAAACCGTAAGAACAGATAAACCTTGTTGCAGCTACTGTGCATGTTAACACACACTCACACACATAGGCTGTACTACTTCTAGGTATCCCGATAGGCTTCTACAACCCTCAAGGGTAATCAACAGATGGCAAAGCAGTTCATAGGCCTGTATATTTACCTTGTAGTCATTGATTTTGTTTAAATTCCTCTGTTATTGACTGTAAACAGTTCAGGTGGGTTGCCAGTAGTTTGCCAGAGACGTGGTCCCAGAAAGGCCACATAAAAGACACCCACACACTCACTATACAGACTGAGTATCACTAACCTTGTTGAATTTATGTTCTTGGCAGGACTGCTTTGAAGATGCCTTTGATCAGATACCTGTGTGAGTACTACTGTGTGTGTGTGTGTGTGTGTGTGTGTGTGTGTGTGTGCATATGGGTGACTGTTTAGGCAGTGAAGTGAAATACTCAATTTCTAAAAGCCTCCCAGTGATTTTGATAGCTCTGTCCTACTGTACCTTCTGTGGAGACAGTCGCAAGCACAAAAGTGAAAACCAGATAGATACTGCTAGAAAGACTGAAGTGCAAAAGAATATAAAGACCAGAGAACAGAAAGTGATAAAGAGAAGTAAAACAAGCAAGACTGTGAAAAAAAAATCCTTTCTTGAGGAATAGGCCAGTATCTGTCATTGTTGTGGGTTGATGTGGGTTGTTATTTCTCCTCTCTTGATTCTATTATCAAGAGACAGGTCTTAGAATACAGTTGAACACTCATGGGAAAATGATGTCATATTGTAATGAAGGAGTAGCCTAGTCAAAACAGAGATATGTAAAATGAGCCTTTATTCTTTAAATGTTAAATTGTGTGTTTTCAAGGTTTATTGGCCTAAACAGTTATAGGTTATATAGTCCTGAGGCACCACAGTAATGCAGAAACACCTGTTTTTCAGTTTGAAATGCCTACGTCTTGCCTTCTTGCCAAGCATTTGTGTGTGTGTGTGTGTGTGTGAATGCAGTGCCTGTAAGATGGACCTGCATACATCCATCGAGGAGTGCAGCATGGCTCTTAACCTTGTTCTCAATAACAAGTTTTCTGAGGCCTTGGATCTCCTCCGACCCTGGTAGGATTGTGTTGTTGTTGTTTTGTGTGTGTATTTGGGATTGGTTGGAAGATGTAGTTTTAAGAATTTAATGATTTACCTGTGTAAATGTATGTGCCCATGTTCTGGAGAGTAATACCTGCGTGTGTGTGTGTGTGTTTAGGTCTAAAGATAGCATGTATCATGCACTTGGCTACAGCAGCATCCTGGTGATGCAGGCAGCAATGACCTTTGAGCACAGAGACATCCTGACTGCCATGACGACCATCAAGGAAGCCCTGCACACTTGCCAGAGGTACAGAGGACAGATAAAACACATGGAGCCAGAGACAACACAGTCTTACACACAGGAACATTGCACTCAAATCAGGATTATCAAAACAATAAAGATGCTAAAACTCATAACACAAATCTACTGACAGATCAACACACTCACACACACTTACAGATCAAAACTGAACTCTCCACTCAAAACCATATAATACTGTAAAAAAACTTTGTTGTTGCACAACACACAAGCCCTCAGAAACACGTACACTAATGCATTCTAATTTATTTGACACAGCATGCCCAACATGTTCATACTGACAACACAAACCAATGCTGTTTTAATTAACTGAGCACAACATTTGTCTAATCTAATACATGTGGCACACAATATACTCCTGCACTAAGAGATCAGTACAGAGATGAGGAAGTTCTCAGTGTGAACAGGCTGTGAGACTGAGACACTACCAGTTAAAAAGAAGTAGAAATCAATCATGTCATCTGTAGTGCATTATTTGCATATGGCAACTAACATGAAGTAGGCTGGCTTTAAATAAGAGTTTGTTGTCAATGTAGAATTAGAGCCCATAGTCTTGCTCACTGATGAGATCAAATAATAATAATTTAAAAAATTATTGTAATAAAACAGTGTTATAAATCAGTCATCACATCACCTTGCAGAAATGCAACTATATGATCATACAAGATGTATTACTGACATTGTTATGTTCAATTATTTATAGTATAGTATTTATAGTATATACATTTTTTATTCAACTGGCAAAAATGTTTTGAACATATGAGGTTTTACCTGACAGTGACACTATGTTTTTCCTCTCACAAGCTCTTTAGATGATGAACATGTGAGGAAACTCAATAAGAAACACAATAAATGCATACAGTTTATTTTCAAATCTCATAATCCCTTATTTCACACTAGTAAAATGAATGAAAGTGAAATGTAGTAACAAAATCCTGCAGTACTGTGCTATGTAAAGAGTGAGAGGATGAGACATAAACTCATTTTCAATTATTTGCTAATAGAAAAATATAAACAATGTTCATCCATAAATAAAAGTATTTGGGCATCCAAAACATGATCTACAGACTACAAGATTCTAGCACACAGAATCATTAAAAGAACACAAACTGACACATGAACGTAACATGAAACCTTGTGTGTGTCCATGTTATATGCATGAAGCTGTATCTGCTGTTTGCTAGGTTCAGGAAAAGAAGTTCAATGGTAGGATCCATTTCCAACCTGGTGACCAAACAAGCCTCAGACAACCTAAAGGAGGGTATGTTTCTTTGTTTGTTTGTGTGTATGTCTGTAGAGTGAAAAGATTTAAGATTTCTTTGTAGTAGTGTAAGAGAGTGAAATTGTTGGTATATTTGTGATTAGATTTGCTGTATGTGTGAAGCCATGTTTCTCTCTCCAGAGGAGATGCATGCAGAGATCTGCTATGCTGAGTGCCTGCTACAAAAAGCCACACTAACCTTTGTACAGGTGGGTGTGCACACACATGCATGAATCAGCATCCATTCATTTACATGATTCCTGTAAAACCTGACAACATAGAGACAGACAGACAGACACACACACACACACACACACACACACACACACACACACACACACAGACATGTGTTTCCACACTTGTTAATGTTAATGTCTCACAGGATGAAAATATGATCAGTTTCATCAAAGGAGGAATTAAGATCCGCACAAGTTACCAGATTTACAAGTAAGCCCACAGCATATCATATACATACACACATACAAATCAGCTTGTTCTGTAGAAAGAAGCAACCTAATCAGGACATTCAACCATACTAGAAACTGTCCCACCCAGGGCTCTGATGTCATCTCCTTTGCTATGTCATTTTATGTGGGCAGGGACTGCCAGCACCTGTTGAGCGTGGCTCAGGACAGTGGCACAGAGACAGAGGCCTTAAGACAGTTTGAGGGTGGAGTCAAGTTGGGTCTTGGCTCCTTCAACCTGGTGAGCATTACATCAGACATTCTCTCTCACACACACACACACACACACACACAGGCACATACACATACACACAACACAAAAACATACACAAAGCAAGAAACAAAGCAAGATTAATGACATAATTTTACCACACATATTTCCTTGGAGTATAACGACTAGGAAGTCTAGTAGTCTAGTAGTGTCTAGTGAAATATATGTGTGAGTTTGAAATTCATTACCTTACTTACATGTCCTACTGTGATTTTATGTTGGTTGACACAACTATCAAGACTGATGCCCACTAGTGCCACCTAGTGTTATGAAAATGCTATTTCAGTTGGCCAGGCTATGATAATGGTGTTGTAAAAAAAACAGTTTTTCCCAGAGCTATAATAAGAGTAAATATAATGGTAGGTCTTCTGAATGGAGCAGTCTGCCCAACAGTATGGAAACAAGCTGAATTACTAGTTGGAATTTGACTGTATTTTTAAACAAGTAACAAAGTATTCTCTCTCTCTCTCTCTCTCAGATGCTGTCTCTTTTACCAGCAAGAATACTGAGGCTGTTGGAGTTCATTGGGTTTTCAGGAAACAGAGTGAGCTGTGTTTGTGTGTATGTGTGTGTGTTCGTGCGGACGTGGATGTGATGATGTTTTGAGTCTGTATGTGTTGTGCAAATAGTGTGTCTGCATATCTGCAGATGTGTATCATTTACTGATAGCCATCTGTATCTGCATCTGCATCTGCATCTGTAATCACAGTGTGTGCGTGCGTAATGCGTTGACGTGTGCGTCTGCAGGAGTTTGGTCTCTCGCAGCTGAAGGAGGGGGCGAGCAGCCACGGCCTGAGGTCCATACTGAGCGTGCTCACGCTGCTCTTCTATTACACCTATGTTTGCCTCATACTGGGTAAAACACCTGACAGTAAACCACCACCCAACACACCACCACACGCACTAACAGACTACGTTAACACACCTCCCAACACACCAACACATGCACTAACATACTACATTAACACACCACCCAAAACAACACCACACATACTAACATACTACACTAACACACCACCCAAGTAACACACATACTACATAGTACACATACTACACTAACTTGATCTCCTAAAGCTAACTCAATAACCATTTAGCACCATAAGAGCAAACACTGAAGAGATTGTTTAAATGCAGCACAGTAGCTATAGTCCATGTATGACAACTTTGCTTGTTGACAGCCTGTTATGTTACACTATAGGCCACAGTGTCCTAAAACTGGTCCCTAACATTCCTCTTAGAAGGCTTCCTAAAAGCTCGGCGCTCTGGGGATGGGGCTAAAGTGTGAGTGACATGGCCTTAACTGGGTGGCATGACGTAATCTTTAGGCCCTGCCAACTGAGCCTGGAGTATGTAGTCTTCATCTATTAATAAAGACACAAAAAAGGCTTTTGGGTCACATCAGCTGTACTGTTGTACACAGTGGTGGACTATGGTGACTTGCTTTAAAAATGGTCCCTGTCAATGTTAATAGCAGTATTCTAGCAATCATTTAGGGTAAATAGTCATTCTGAAACCAAGTGAAGTTTTCATTAGAATACCTCAACATGAATTAGCATACAGTATTTAACAGGTTAGCCATGCTTGTCTTATTACTTCCTATAACATTCTATAGCCTATAACCACAACCTGCCATAGCACAGAAATGACTTGGACTGTGTGTGTGTGTTTGTGTGGTACATCTGTGTTTTTCAGGTACTGGTGAGGGTAATTTGGTTGAGGCTGAAGCCCTATTGGAGCCTTATGTGGAGAAATTCCCAAAGGTGTGAACACACACAGACACACACACACACACACTATATTATGTGAATCTCCTTTTAATGTGAAACTAGAACTTTGTGTGTTTGTATTCTAGGGTTCCATCATCCTGTTCTACACGGCCAGGATAGCTACACTCAGGGGCCAGTTTGAGAAGGTGGGTTTCCCCCATTCCCTCCTCCACCAGACCTCACTGAGATGGGTGCAAGCATTGTCCTTCACTCAGGATGTTTGGCTTGAATTCCTCTCCCTGTTTGTCCACTGTTATCTCCATCAGATCTGGCCTGCCTCCACTTGCCTTGAACCCTTTTGCCTACACTGGTGTGGCCACAGCAGAGCATAACCTTCTGAAGTTGTCTCTTGTTGTGACAGGGCTAATCAGAACTATGCTGTCACACAAATACTATTACAGTTCTGACTATTGGATTCCACTCAGTGGACATGTTCACCCTGGTGAGCTTCTATTTGGCTGGGCTAGTTGATTATGTGTACCAAATTATACTTTTGATTGGTTGGCCAGTTTGACTGTCCATACCAGGGGGGGTTCTGATTGGTTGGACTGAAAACTGGAGATATATTGACCTTGCCAACCCTTTAGTGGGGGCTGAAAACATTGGGTGCCAGTCTTCCCCCAGCAGGTTCACCACTGAAGTCAGTCTCCCTAATTCAAGTCAGGCGTGTGGTTGGGTGTAAGTGACACAAATGATTAGCTGAGGAGCTCTGCTGATTCTCATTAAGGCCTCTGCTGCATTTAGTCAGGTGAGGCCCAGAGGGGGGCAGTGTCAGGAGACAGTTTGCTCACTCCACTGAGCATCTGTGGATATGCATGCTGCAGATGACATGTATTTCATAGTCCAGAAAAGAGGTGGTATGTGCAGCATTTTAACATTCATAGTATGTGCTGTAGTATAGTTACTACACTCAATAGTATAATTACTATGTTGTAGTATAGATGCTCCAGATGCTACTTAGGGCTAATGTGGTGTAGTGTGTGATCTTTTTCCCAGTATAACCCATACAAAATAAGTGTTTGTTGCAGTATCACATCACATCAAGATATTATTTAAAACAGCTTGTTATACAGAGATATAAAACAGACCTCCATGTGGATCTCTAATGCCTGCATATTTTATACTTCCATCTGTGATGAAGACCGTGGAATTTGTGCTGGTGTATTATGCAGGAGTGCAGTGTAAATCAATCTTTACACCTTCGCACGACATGGTCGCATGCATTTTTGTGATGTAAAAATGACGTGAAACCCAGTATCGCACGACTGATTTTGAGGGTGTGTCACAAGGTTGTGCACTTTTCATGCAAGTGGTGCGTGACAGCCCCACCATGCTCCTCAGCTGGCCTACTCACAACATAGGCAACTACACAGAGACACATGAGAGACTATTTCACCCTCTTTTGTGATGAGGCATTCAACTCCCTGCTATCTTACACAAAATTCTTTCTTCAGTTAATGAATCAACTTCTTACAGCATAGATAAAATATTTTGAAAATCTTGTTTGTTAGGCTAAATTTAGCCTAGTGACTAATCCTTCGTCTGAATATCACTCGAATATCACGTTTTTGCTGACTTAATCATTAGGCAAAATGTCTAATGCTACCAGAGAATGAATGCAAACACTCATCAGAAACGTTTAGGGATATATCCTGTTTAATTCACAGTCAACTTTGCTAGATGCCTGCCTAAAGAGTATAGAAGCCCATGCATTTCTGTTTTGGATTGGGTCGAATTATCTATTAGCGACGTCTACCATCCAGGACAATAATGCCACTACTTGTGTGTCTGTCGAGTTTGGTCTAGTGCTGGTATATAAAGTTCGAGCGCATCAATGACGTCACCCATTGTGCGTGCAGTGGCAGACAGGGCGAGTATATTGAGGCTATGTCAGGCAGGGAGCTTCACAAGTGTCCAGCCCCCGCACTCTAGCTTTAATGGGGCTATGACTTTGTTTACGCTTGGTCTTAAAGTGTGTGGAGAGAGATGGAATCCTATTGGTGGGAATAAATGTGGTTAGAAGAGCAAGCCAAACAGACTGTCTGGAGTAGAGTCAAGCTACAGTGGATGGTCATTTTCTGACTTCTTTGCATATACCATAGCCGACTGGTGTCACAGACAAATCCCTAATGTCTTCTGCTCAGGAAAACATGCAAGAATGTGGAAAAAGCATGTAAGTCACTTTGCCTTTCAAAACAGCCATAGTTGTGGCAAAAAAACACACATTTACACACACTGTGTCATCCCCAGACAAGACAGACCATACATGTGGTCAAAACCCTCAGTACTAATGGACATAGTGAGGGATTGTGTGTGTGTGTGTGTGGGGACAGGCATTTGTTTGCGCGTGCAAATGCATGGGGAGGAGCGATGCTTTGGGTGTGATGTGAGGGGATATGCAGTGACGGTGGTGGTGGTGGTGGTGGTGGCAGAGTGGTCAGCATCAGACTCAGATCAGAGAGCGTCTGCATGTAAATCACAACATGTTCTGGGAACTCCCTGGCCTGTGATGCTGCACATGTGGCTAGCTGAGCATGAATGAGTGTGTGTGTGTGTGTGTGTGTGTGTGTGTGTGTGTGTGTGTGTGTGTGTGTGTGTATGTATGTGTGTGTATTGGAGAGGCTGGGGAGTGGAATGTGAGCAAACACATGTGTTTATGTCATGTCATGTATTATGTAATATTGTGGGCTTGGATAAGAAGAGTTAATGTGTAATGTGTGCGAATTTATATTTGTGATGTAATGTTAATTTGTGTGTGTGTGTGTGTGTAGGCTCAGCTGAAGTTCCAAGAGTGTATTGGTGCACAACAACAGTGGCGGCAGATCCACCACGTATGCTACTGGGAACTGATGTGGTGTCATTCATTCCAACAACAATGGGGCCAAGCACTCATGTACGCAGACCTTCTGTACAAAGAGAGCCGCTGGTCCAAGGTAATGTTGAACACAACACACACACTCACACATACACACACAGAGAGAGAGAGAATGAGAGAAACACATGCATAGCATACATTCTTTCATATTTCTTCTTTATACGCTCTCTCAATCATTCAGCTACTAAAACTACTCAGATTGCTAAATTTTCCTCCACTTAAGTATGCTAAAGCTCAGCACATAAAGTTGAGCATCCTCACCTAAATGTGTTGAACAATTCAATTCTATTCAATTCAATTATATTATATTTATACAGCACCTTTTACAGTCATATTGTCTCATGGTGCTTTACAGCAAGGAGCACCCAAGAGCAACAGAGGAAGAACTCCCTTATGTTTGTTAGTCTAGTAAGAAACCTTGGGCAAATCCATGACTCTAGGGGCCAACCCAACTGCCAGGGGTCATGCAGGAACAGTACAATCAGTAGTAACCAGTACAGTACAAGTTTTCCATGGTCATCATAATAGTTCCAAAATATTGTCCCATAACATTGGACACATGGTAGTCAATCCATAGGTATCAAGAATTATGTCTGGACAGTGTAGTAGCAGCCAGACATAGTGTTTAAGTCAAAGAGTGAGATAAGTCATGAGGGTAACAATAAGGGTCTGTTTTGACAGTGCCATTCAATTCAATTAAATTCACATTCACATTTACAATAGACACTGTAGCAGTAGCCAGACATAGTGTTAAAGTCAAGGAGTGAGATGGATCATGGAGGTAACAAAAAGGGTTCATTTGACAGTACCATTGTGTGGGGGGGTCAGTCACAAAGGCTTAGGGGGAGTAGGTCCTGGCAAGGGTGTCTAGAAAGGGCCTCTAGGATGGAGAGTTGGTCCTGGTATGAGCCTTCCATAGTGTTGGTTGCAGTCCACTCAGGAGGGAAAAATGACAGGAGTTGGCGAAAGGGAGACAGGGATGACACTCAGCAGAGATGATTGTGGACAGAGGCAGCAAATGAGTTAGGCCAGGCTTACACATCAGTGTCATTGTGTCATATGAGTTATTTGTGCATACATATATGTATATATGTAAGTAAATAAGTAAAGAGAAGGAGGGGAAAGAGAGAGAGAGTGTGTAAGAGAGAAAGTTGTACAGTATGACACATGAAAGGTTTGTGGCACTAGAGAGTGCCTCTGTACAAGGGCCTAACAGGGTTTGTATTGCTAGGCAATCTATATGTACCAAAAGGCTGCCATCTTGAGCATGATGTCAGAGGAGGAAGTTCGTCAGACTGGTGAGAATGTGGTGGAGCTCTTCAGGTAAGTAGAGAACTGTTATAATTTTGTTAACACATGTTTTAATTATGACACTGACTAGTACTCGTACAAAATTATTTGCTGCAACATACACAACACAACACAGCAGCAGATCCTCCTCAGTTTACAACATATGTTATATTATCTGTTATTTTATCACATGTAATAATTCTTAAGAAAGTTGTGCTGACTTTAATGGACTTTCCCAATTAAAATTTCTGGTGTGTGTGTGTGTGTGTGCACTTTGGAATATTAGGCTGGTGGAAGGTCTGAAACAGCGTTTAGCTGGGAAGTCTATCCCCATTGAGAAGTTTGCTGTAAGGAAGGCTAGGAGATATGCCTCATCCACGCCTGTCAAACTGGTCATTCCTGTCCTGGTGAGTGAGGATGTGGTGTGTGTGTGTGTTTGTCTGTTAGTGAATGTGACACTCAGACAATCTGGAACATGGCACAAAACAAAGCACACAGTAGCAGACCGTACCAAATATGACCAGCAGGGGCATCATAGCAATAGTTCATGCAGAAATGATGAGTGTGTGTGTGTGTGTGTGTGTGTGCATGTGTTTACAGGTAATAAATATTTATGTTATGTTCCATATGCAATGTAGCTGCTCATGTAAATATGGAAAAATGTGTGTGTGTGTGTGTGTGTGTGTATGTAGGAGATGATGTATATGTGGAATGGCTTCACCATTGTTGGAAAGAGCTCAGATGCTGCAGAAGCCCTCCTGATCACTATTGAGAAAGCAGAGCAAAACCTACGCTCCATCCCCAGCAGTGAGGACACATACACACACACAAACACACTCTCTCTCTCGCTCTTTTTCTCTCTCACTCATTCACTCACACATACATACCCACACACAAACACACTCTCTCGCTCTTTCTCTCTCTCTCTCTCTCTCTCTCTCTCTCACTCACTCTCTCACACACACACACACACACTCACAGACATGCTTATAAAGGCACAAACTCTCATAAATATACACAGACACACACACACACACACTCTTTCTCATGAACACACACACAGAGGCTACATTGTTATATCTGCCTCTCTCTCTCTCAGATGAATACACTGTAGATGACGAGTGTTTAGTGCAGCTGTTGAAGGGTTTGTGCCTGAAGCACCTGAATCGCCTACTGCAGGCAGAACTCTGTTTCACACAGGTGCTGGCCAGGTAAGTAGTGTGTGTGTGTGTGTGTGTGTGTGTGTGTGTGTGTGTGTGTGATGAGTGGAGTATTTGACTAAATGGAGTCTTCCCTGTGTGTGTGTGTGTGTGTGTGTGTGTGTGTGTGTATATTCTTTGCAGTGAGAAGAGGATCCGTTATGATCACTATCTCGTGCCCTTCACACTCTACGAGCTTGGATTGCTCTACAAGCAACAGGGTGACTTCACTAAAGCAACCAAATATGTTGAAGATGCAAAGTAAGTTTGTGCATGTGTTCTTGTCATTTTGTCCTGCTGCACAACACACAATATAAGCATTGATTATACACTACACATTATAACACAATATAATGTGGTGACTGTAGCTGCATAAGAAGCTGAATATGAAAACCTTCCTAGCCCAAAATGGCCATTAAGTTACAGGCATACTTGCCTTAGCACATGATCAGGATTATGATTTTATTGGGAAATCAAGTAATCTGACTAAGACTTTTCCTCTTAAAAACCCCAAAATATATATTTGGATGACATCCATGTTTGTACAGTTTTCTAGTTACCACAGAAATAGGCCTTTATCGCTGTGAGGATTGATTAGCAGCCAAGCCAGTGAGGGCTGTTGTAATGATCAGCTTTTCTTTCCCCATCCCCATCGGTGGTTTGTGTGAACTCACATGGTCTTTACAGTGATAGTTCCAGCCATAGTCCTGTTGTCTTGTCACATGCTTGTCGAGTGCTGAACTGGCAGCTAACATGAAGTGAATGGCACCATGAGTAACAAAAGTGAAAGTACACTTATAATGCCATTTAGATAGCGTAAGCTACCTATTGCTATTCAGTCACCCATTTTCCTTCCTACAGACATCACTTGTACTCAAAACTATTTGCAAGTACAAATAGCAAGTACAAACCCAAACCATGACAGATGAATAGTAGATCAGTAGTAAAAGAACTAGATTTGGCACAGGATACATGCCATCTCATATCAAAAGTCCATTTCTTCTCTGCTTCTGGAACTCCTATATGGAAAAGTCCTATTGAAAACATAATAGAATAAGAAAGACAACCTATATAATTTTTTAGCCTGGGAAAACCCATCCTGATCTGCAAGCTCCAGTTTGCTCTGCAGATCAGTATGGCCACTAAGCCTATTTCCACTTGTTTTTCGTTTGCCTGAGATATGGAACCAATCAAAAACAGGCTTTTAGTCTTGACGTGATGGAGGCGGGTTTTGTTTCAAATTCTGACACGCCTCACTCTGTCTCGTCTCTCCACATTTATTGATTCTGCCTCAGGGAAGTGGGAGATAACAGCAGATATCCAGACCAAACTCAATCTCAGATTAAGACAGCCGTGACCATCAGGGTAGTATATTTGTATATCAGAATAACTTTGTCTGGACTGCCACACTATACACTTAGTAGAGGATATTTTTCACTTTTTCCAACAAAAAATCACATTTGCTCTAAGGTGCAGGGAGGGAAGTGTAAGGGGAGTGAACAGGAAATTATGTTTATAAGTACTGAAATGATTGTGTATGTTTTTCTTTGTGTCTGTATGTAGGTTAAACTACAAAGATTACTCCATGGAATCAAGACTTCATTTTAGAATCCATGCAGTGATGAACAGTCTGAAGAGCTCTCCAGTCAGCACACCATAACACACCCTGGTGCAAAGACACACACACTGATACACACACACACAGACACACACACACACACACACATTCTAGCCATTTCAGCCAGCATTTTATTGCTCTGCAGCACCCACATGGCTTCTAGATGGTGCACCTGTGTGCAATGATCAGGCATTCTCACCAAAGAAAGACAAACGCTTGAAATCAAACACACACACACACACACATTTACTTTCAAACCTTGTAAGCACACTCTGTCTGTCTCTTGCGCACGCATGCACACACACACACACACACACATACACACACACACACACACACACACACACGGCAGGGGGAGGGCAAATGTCTGTTTACACACTTTGAGTCATGACTGGGGTTGTGAGACGGCTCTGAACGAATGTAAACATTTCAAACTGAGACCAAATATGAGTGTATGTGTTTGTTTCAACATTATGGGTGCAATAATTAACATTTGGCTGGTCATTATCAATATTAGTCTCTTTTGTTTTGCTGTTGTAGTACGGTGTCTTATTTATCTTTCTTATATGTCTTTCAGCAATCTTAAGGAAAATGGTTTTATGAAGCAATAATATTATAATAATATTAATAACTTAATTATTAAAACCTTCTTGTTATATTTTATTTGCTGTTTTTTTTATTTGTAAACAGTTTGAAATTAAAAACATTATCTCCCAGCTCACCATACTGAATCCACACATGAAAACACTGACAACCTTGCTGATGTATGTGTGCAAGTGTGTGTGTGCATATATGGGTTTGGACTGATGAGAACACAACTGATATACTGTATTTGTCTGTCGGTGTGCATATGTGTGTATTTATGTAACACAAAGATGTTCATATAAGCCATAACCAGTTATAACTCAGAAGTGACTTTGTGTGTGTGTGTGACAAAGAGAAAGAGTCAGAATCAAATAAGGTAGCACAGATTTGGAATATGTGTTTGTGAGTGTGTGTGACTGGATGTGTCTATATCTAGTCAGGTCTATAAACTTTTGTGTCTTCTCTTTGTGTGTATGAGTGTTTCGTGCGACGGGGCTTGTGGGGATGAATATCTGTCTTTAACATCTTTTAGTGCCTGAATTAATATTAAGTTTGATTAGTAGGATGCGTGTGTCTGTGTGAATTCTGTCGCTGCTGCTGTACAATTACCAATAAAACAGTCCACACCATACATTAAAGAGTTAGCATTACTTTGCATTACTTCTGACTTCTCTGTTGTCATTCCCTGTGTGAACAGGTGACAGTATTCTTCCTGGTTTCACCATCTTTCGTATGAACACACACACATGAATGACGAATGCATGTCAGGGGTCAGCAACTCCTGGCACACATGCCACACGACCTCTGTCGTCCTTATGTGACATGAAAGTCAATAAAATGTAGGACTGTTCAGAATTCAAGGCTTTGAACCAGTTCACATAACATAAACAAACCAAATAATTGACAATTTGCCAGGAACTTTTTTTAAAATGTAGGTGACATGAACAGAACCACCATCACCTGTTAAAATATAATGTTTCCTTTCGATAGGTTTTTGGTAATGCTTTGGATTAGGGTACAAATATTCACGATTAACTAGCAGTTTATTAACATGCAAATTAGTAACAAACTAGCCATTTGTTAGCCATTACAAGTCACTTATTAATACCTTATTCTGCATGAGCCTATTCTACCCATACTAATTTACAATTTCTCCAATATAAACTCCTAATTACTGCTTATTCATTGTAAGTCATTTAGTTATATGATCTTAAAATGCTTTGGTTAGCACAAACCTAAAATGAGTGATTGCACTTGTCAGCCTGGAGCGTGCATTTTCATGTATGAAATTTAGAATGATTAGAGTAATTTGGAATGATTCCTTTATTCTGCTATAGCCAGAATGCATTCAACATGTTTCCATATTGGAAATGCGGGCCCTTAATTATGCGTAGTTAAAAACAATTGGCCTGTTGTTTGGCGTGCGAAACGAAAATGTATTTTTTTATTGGCACAACATGTCAGAAAGGTTAGCGACCCCTGGCTTATGCAGCTGATCACCCCTTGAGCCCTGGCTCTTGTTGTTTCCTCTGTCATAGAGATCCTCCTCAGTTGAAGACTGTGGGGTGGCCAAGCCTAGTGAACTCTGTGTGTCTGTTCCTCTTAAATGTATTCTGTTGAACATAGAGAATGTTTGTTTTGCAGAGATGAAGTAGTAGGGGACTTTTGAAACTTGTCTGTTGGTACATGTGTGTAATCACATGACTCTGCATGAGTGTGTGTTTGTGTGTGTGTGTGCACAGCTGAGATAAGAGAGTTGCATAAAGACAGAAATTCCAGGTCTTTGTGTGTGTGCAGTGAATACTGTGCATGTGTGTGTGCAGTGCAAAGACTAGACATTAAGATCAGACAAAGAAAAGTCTGGAGCACATTGATTTAATTTCAACAGTCTTTATTTGTACAAACAACAAGATTAACATTTCAACACTTGTGTGTCATGATGAACAGAGATGAGAAACATGTACTGTAAATTAGAGCAGCTCTCTGCTTGTCATGGGATCATAGGACAATTCTCTAAAATCTCAATAATAATAATAATAATATTGTATAATTAAGTAATTTGAATGGCTAGGTAGTCCAAGAGGCTAATTACCATCACTGTCATTATGGCATACTCCATACATCAAAGTAGGATCAGGAGTGGAAACCCTAAGTGGAACACCCTTGTTGCACGATTAAAGAGACAGTAAGTCATATCTTAAAACAAAACAATTTGTAATCCAGAGAGGGATGAGAAATTTGCTGATGGAAAAGGCATACCTCACAGACAACATATTACTAGAGTTAAAATTCAAAAAAACTTCATTCCAAAGCAATAAGTTCATCATATTTCCACCCTTAGAAGGGAGCACAATCCTCCCTATGGCCCTAGAACTTCCCTGAAGCAAAACTCAAATTTGGCCTAAGGCAGCCAAAAGACTAGAGCCTTTTCTCCAGTTTATGCAGCTCATTTCGGCCTAACATTCAAGGAAGTTAGCTACCATACCATGGGATCAGTGGCCTCCACTACTTGACTTGAGTCATGGAGGGACTATTTTCAGTTGTGGTTGCAAATTTCCTTGATTATTACACCAGAATAAGAGTATAGTTCCATGTCATATCGGCCTAGAAAATCACAATGTTTCATGTTTACACAAGTTTTAAACAGAAAAAAGAAGTTTTAAATAAAAACATTCTTGAAGAATTCTTTGTCACTTTTGAGCAAGATGCTAACGGGTCACATGCTAATGGTCTAATCCAATTCTATGCTAGGCTGGAGCTAAAATTGCTAGATTGAGAGAACTGGAAAAAGATAGAACTCAATTATTTAACTCAAGGACAGGTGGAAGATGAGCACATTTCCTAAAAGGGGGCATGTTCCTTTAAGGACATTTCAGTCAAGACTAAGTAATCATGTTGTTTGCATGGACAAAGACTGGAAGATTTAATCAGTGACAGTGTGCTCCTGCCTGTATCTTTGGTCCTACTGAGAAGCAACTGATTAGTTCAGTTTCTGACCTTTCAGTTCAGTTCAAAGTTTCCCTCTGTCAGCAACCATCTGCTCCTACTCCCACTGTTTCTTTCCGTCGCAATCTCCAGAATCTATCTCCTACTCACTTTTCCTCCTTGGTGGCGTCTGCTCTACCACCGTCTAGACGTTTCTCTTCTCTTGAGGTTGATGATGCAACAGAGTCACTCTGTTCTACGCTGAGCTCCTGCTTATATCGTGTGTGCCCTCTGTGTACCAGATCCGCACGATCCACTCAGTCTCATTCGTGGCTTAATCACTCACTTCGGTCAATGCCCACTAACCTCAGAGCTGCTGAGAGGAAATGGCACAAAACGAAGAATTCGGCCGATCTAACACAATTCCAAGAACTGCTATCTTCCTTCTCATCCAGTGTCACTGCTGCGAAAGACTTTCTATCACGACATGATTCACAATGCCACGGACACCAAGAAACTCTTCTCCACCTTCAAATCTTTACTAAACCCACCTCCTCCAACTAACCTCACAGCTGACACTTTTGCTGCATTTTTCACTAACAAAGTTGCAGCAATTAGTAGTTCCTTCTCCAAGCCTCTCTAAACCAACTGCTTCCTTTTCTTCTTTCACTCCTCTCTCCGAGGCAGAGGTGTCTAAGCTTCTCACAGACAGCCGGCCTACCTCTTGTCTTCTGGACCCTATCCCAACAACCCTTCTTCAGGCCATAACCCCCACCATTGTGACAGCAACCACACATGTGGTCAATGCTGGGGTACATTTCCCACCACCTTCAAACAAGCCCAGGTAACACCGCTGCTCAAAAAAACATCCCTTGCTCCCACTCAAGTGGAGAACTACCGGCCTGTCTCTCTTCTTCCCATCCTTTCCAAAGCCATTGAACGAGCCTTGTTTTTAAACAGGTCACAGGATTTCTCACTCAGAACAACCTCCTCGACTCCAAACAATCCGGTTTCAGAAGTGGCCACTCCACTGAAACGGCGCTTCTTTCAGTGACGGAAGCACTAAAAGAGGCCAGAGCGACAAGTCAATCCTCAGTGCTCATCCTGCTGGACCTATCAGCAGCATTTGACACGGTCCACCACCGCATCCTACTGGACAAACTGACCAACATGGGTATTGATAGCGCAGTACACTCCTGGTTCAAATCCTATCTTACTGGATGTTCGTTCAACGTATCATGGCTAGGACGGACATCAGCACTTCACCAACTCACCACAGGAGTACCCCAAGGATATTTGCTGGGGCCCCTTCTCTTCGCCCTGTATCACCTTGCTGGGCTCAATCATCTACTCCCATGGCTTCTGTTATCGCTGCTATGCTGATGATACCCAGCTCTATCTGTCCTTTCCACCTGACGACTCCACAGCTGGTCCTCCCAGCCAAACAAGCCACAACATCAGTATCAAGATCGACTCCCTGTCTTTTTCTCCCACCAAAGTGGCAAGAAACCTAGGTGTCATGATCGATGACCAGCTGACCTTTGCAGATCACGTTGCCTCTGTGGCTTGGTCGTGCCATTTTTCCCTATTACATAACATAAGGAAGGTCAGGCCGTACCTAACCCAACATGCAACCAAGCTCCTGGTACAGACCCTGGTTATCTCTCGTCTTGACTACTGCAATGCCCTCCTATCAGGTCTTCCAGCCTGTGCGGTGAGACTGCTACAGACGATTCAGAATGCAGCTGCACGTCTGGTCTTTAACCAGCCAAAAAAGGCACATTTCACACCGCTGTTCATTGAATTCCGCTGGCTACCCTTGGCTGCTTGCATCAAGTTCAAGGCACTTGAAACTGTCTTGAGAGACTCTCCTCACCCTGCTCTTCAAACTGAAAACTATGGATTTGATCAACTAGTCTCTAAATGCAATTGACACCATTTTCTCCAGGAGAAGCTTGGGTTTGGGGGAACCTGATTACCCTGCCGGAACGTTTGCAGCTGGCTACATGATGGACGGTTGGGAGAGGTGGAGGGTCGTGTGTCTGGCAGCTCTTTCTGTGGAGGACATTGAAGACATCTACCTATTTGGAACCATGATTACAGGCTTCTTGCTGATTGGGCATTGGCCTGGGTTATAGAGAAATGAAAAAGCCTGTCATGGTTGAGGCAGTGGGCAGAGCTGCGGGAACTGTGGGCACTCAGATTGCGGCCATAGACCACAAAATGGATTACATCTTGGAGAAGCTCAAGGCGATGGAGACATGGAGATACCTACCTCACAAAAGGATTTAGCTAAAATCGGAGCCCAGTTTGGACAGAGAGAGGTTTGAAAATGGTAAGCCTCTCGCTCTAAAACCCTAACATTCCAATTCTATCTGCTTTCGGCCTCCCTAATCAGCGAAGGCCTTGGCCAAGGCCATCGCTGGAAAAACAACTCCCCTGGAGAACAAGGCGGGGAGACGCTCTCGCTTCCCTACCTCCATCTACAAGACACCGGCGGATTGTTGTCTCTGTCTGGGTTCCGATCAAGGTTGTCTCCATGGCTACTGGCTGTGTTATCGTTGTGTCACCCTGCGGACTGAGGCTCACAGATTGGAAGCCATAAGATGTGACTCTCTGGCCGTTACACACACAAACTTATACGCATCTACTGGCACGCAATTCACTACCCCCACCGTCTTCATACCCTTTTATGTCTTATCCCCCCTCCTTCTCGTTGCAGGTCTTGTATTCTATATGTGCTTGTGTGCTGAGGTGTTTTTTGCCCCCCTACACTGTGCTCCCCATTTGAGCATAGTCTAGTGATGCCTTTTTTTTCTCCTCCTCTTTCGTCATGTTATGCTGTATTGTGCCTTTCATCCCCCCCTAATTTGGAACATGGGCGACGCTTCTGGCAGCGGCCCTTTGCTCTCCCACCACAGGGGAGTGAGAAACGCAATTTTGATTTCCTTTGTATGTCTTGTACATGTGAAGAAATTGACAATAAATTCATACCATACCATACCACCATACCACCACTTATGGTGGCCTAAAGGGCGATTGATCCCATCTACCTGAATACTCTCCTGAAGCCCTATGTCACCCGATGACCGCTTCGCTCCTCTAAGGAACGTTATCTAGCACGGCCAACACCTTGTGCAGGTCAATCCAGACTCTTCTCATGTCTGGTTCCGCGCTGGTGGAATGACCTTTCAAGTGCTACCAGATCCACGGATACCCTATCCACCTTCAAGAAACTCTTGAAGACCCAGCTCTTCCAAGAATATCTCCTGGCGTAAATTTTGAGAATGCACTTAACAACTTATACTTAATTTCTCTTCTGCACTTTATTACACTATTGCACTTTCAACTTAAAATAGTGCAGTTTCCATGATAGCAATATGCACTCTTTGTTAGTTTCTTTCATTGTGTTGTAGCTTGAATGTTATCCTCTTTTGTAAGTCGCTTTGGATAAAAGCGTCTGCTAAATACTTAAATGTAATGTAATGTAAATGATTACATTTCAAAGACTGATGTGTGGAGTGCCTTATCCTTATGGGAAAAATGAAAATGTTCAAAAGAATAAAATATAGAAAAGTGAGAGCACAGAGTTATATATGTGCTCTGTAATAACTGATTACTGAAGTTACCCACACACTTCCAGTAAGGGCATTTCCCTCTGTGAACTTCTGACCTTTCTGAAGCTTGTACTAAATCGTATCAGCTTGGCCCCAGCAGACGCAAACATGCCTTTGTACACACAAACCCAAATCCCCCTCACACACAAACACATACAAACACACACACACACACACACAAACCCACACACGTAAGTATACCTCAGTAAAAATTTTTAGTTTGAGAAGATACCATATGGTATTTGTTTGAACACAGCATTGCAGACACATGCACATTCATTAATTTCGCCACTGTAAATACAGAAGAAATACAGCCCTACCCACTCCCTCACTTTGTCTCCCTCAGTCAGCGGCTCTAGCAGTACTGCTTACTCACCCCCAATGACAATCATTAATCAGACAGAGTTTGTTGTCTACTGGATGATCTGCCTCTGTGTGACAGTTTGTTTCTGTGCCTGTGTCTGTCTATTTGATATGTCTCTGTGTTACTTGGTTATGGACTTACAGATAGGAATGAAGCCTAGAATGGGAATTGTGCTACTACTACTCCTACTTATCCAAAGCACACATTTGGTAAGTAATATGTGCGCTAAAATACACACAAACACACACACACACACAGATGTTATTTTGGTATTCTGGCAACTGTTTTGTTTAAGCGAGTTGAAGTGAAGTCAAGGCTTGCTGTATAAGGCATATAGGAGTATGGGTCACTGCATGGGTAAACATTGTCAAGACTCCTTTCTCATATTCAGTATGTCTTCAGCTGATTGCTTTGTGTCAGCTATAATAGACTGGATGGTGTATTATAGAATAGAGGTGATGCTGTCACTTATAGCCATAAGCAATGTGTGCACAAATGACTGCAGAACAGCTAAAAAGAATTCAGTATTAGAGTTTTAATTGAATTCAATTCAATTGTATTAATACAGCGCCTTTTACAATAGTATTGTCTCATGGCGCTTTACAGAAGAAGCACCCAAGAGCAACACGGGCAAGGAAAAACTCCCAAAACTAGCCATGTGAGACAGGTTGTCCATGGTTTTAGCTAAGGATCATAATAGTTCCAGAATATTATTCCATAACATTACATGGTAGTCAGTCCATGGGTAGTTATCAAGAATTATTGCTGGACAGTGTAGTAGTAGCCAGACATAGTGTTATAGTTTTCAAATCTCACATATGTATGTGTGTGTGTGTGTGTGTGTGTGTGTGAGAGAGAGAGAAAGAGAGAGAGAGAGAAACGGATCATCCCAAACATGGAAGTTCCTGTCCTCCATTCCATATTCTCTTCCAGTGGCCCATGTAAAGCTTTCTTAATTGTTGGTGATGGGAGTTTGCTTTCAGTTCGGTGTGAGATCACATTGTTTGGTTTGCAAGAATTTCACAAATCACTAGCTCTTGTGTCATTAGTCTCTAGTGTCATTAAAAATTCACAGTAGTGTGTGTATGGATATGTGTGTGTACGTGTGAGTTTGTGTGAGAAAGAGAAGAATCTGAAGTCTCATCTGTCCAATCAGCTCCCCTCAGACAGCCATGCAGCTGGCAGACCTGCCCAGAACCCAAAAGACCGATACCTGGGCCCAGAAGAATGTGTGAGAAAGCATTACACACAACTGTCATGTGGCAGGACCTTTTGTCCTCTGGGGTATCGCTGCAAAGAGGGTGACGGAGACTGCACATGTGATACTGAGCCAGAGAAGTGCTATGTCAAGCAAAAAGTGTGCAGCCGTGAAGGGAAGCAGTATGATAACCAATGCCAGGCTGTGGCAGAGAGCTGCAAGATCAACAGACCTCTCTTCTCTCACCATGGAACTGACTGTGAATGTGAGACACACACACATACTGAATATACACACACAGACAAGAATTTAAAAATTGTTTTCCCAAACAGTAGGCCTTGTAATGCTGCCTCATTCAAGTCAAGCCACTGATCACATATATATATATATATATATATATATATATATATATATACACATGACCTTTTTTGTGTTTGTGTGTAGCTGTCTTCGAAGAGTCTCTGTCTGTGAAAGACGTGATTAAGGTGCGGCTGCCCGGCAGTTCAGCAAGTGCACTGGTGTGTCAGGAGCAATGGGATATGGCTGCTGCCCATGTGGTGTGTCGTGAATTTCAGATGTACGTGTCTTGCCCCCAACCAATCAAATGATTCTATTCCTCGGGACATATTTTAGTCCTCTAGTGTTCGCTATCATAAGTGACCACTATCCAGTTTAGGCTGGTGGCAGCAGTTAGAAGTGGATGTTCTCTATTTCCAACTTTCATGTCAAGAATAAAGGGATGTAGTTTATGTTTGATATGTGTAGTTTATATTTCTAAAATAGCATGGCAAAAGAGAATTACAATAGCCCATATACTGTACAAAATGTATAATGAACTTAGAAATAGCCACTAAAAATGGGTGAATTAGAACAAAGGCTATTGCAATGGCATATTCACAGAATCCACTATAATTCAGTTGTGGTTGGTAAAGAGGGTTCCATTTTGTGCCACAGTCTCAATTCAATTCAATTCAAGTTTTCAGTTCAATTCAGTTTTATTTATACAGCATCTTTTACAATAGTATTGTCTCATGGCGCTTCACAGAAGGAGCACCCAAGAACAACAGGGGAAAGGAAAAACTCCCTTATGTTCAGTTAATCTAGGAAGAAACCTTGGGCAGATCCACGACTCAAGGGGCTAACCCAACTGCCAGGGGTCATGCAGAAAAATTACAATCAGTAGTAACCATGACAGACTACAAGTTGCCTATGGTTTTAGCTAAGGTTCATAATAGTTCATAATAGAGTATTATCCCACTTTACATTACATGGTAGTCAGTCCATAGGTGGTTATCAGGAATTATGGCTGGACAATGTAGCAGCGGCTAGACATAGTGTCAAACTCAAAGGAGTGAGATGGGTCATGGGGGTAACAGTAAGGGTCCATTTGACAGTGCCATTGTGAGGGAGGGGGTCAATCACAAAGCCTCAAGGAAGGGGAGTCGGGCCTAGCATGGGCGTCCAGGAAGGGCCTCTATGATGGTTGGTTGTTGTCCACTCAGGAGGGGAGGGTGAGAGGAGTCGGCTCAGCCAATAAGAATCAGCTCAGCCAATAGAGGGAGAGCAGCCTTAAGAAGCTCAGTTGGGATAGGATCCAATAAGCATGTTGAGGCTTTAGCTGAGGAGATCAAAGATGTAATTTCTGATATATTGGTGGGTGTGGGTATAGTTCATCATCAACTTGGGTTAGGCTTGGCGTAGAGCTTTGTAATGCAGGGCTATATTGGTTCATTAGAGGCTCAAGGAGAGATGGAATTTTTGCTATGAAGTCATCTGTAGTTTTGGGAGTTAGGTTTCTAGTGTAGTAGTAGATTGAGTTAGGTGCTACATAGTCTAATGTGTTTATCAAAGTAGTGGTCAGTTAGTGTAGAGTGTTGAGGTAGGGTTGTAAGTTGTTCTATTTGTACTCCATGTGTCAGAACAAGATCAAGGGTGTGGTTACCTTGATGTGTAGGTGTATATACATTTTGGCAGAAGCCGATGTGATCGAGCAGAGATTGGAATCCAGTTGCCAGGCTATCGTTTGCAACACCCATGTGGATATTAAAATTACCTGATATAATTAGCTTTTCTGTTTTAACGACTAGAGAGGACAGGAAGTCAGAGAATTCTGATAAGAATTCAGTGTAGGGGCCTGGAGGTCTATATAATGTTATAATTGTTAAGGGTTTAGCGCCATTCCTATCAGAATGAGTCAAGTTAAGGACAAGAACGTCAAAAGGTGTAAAAATATAATCAAGCTTAGGGGCCATGGTGAGATTTCAATTGTGAATTGTGGCTACTCCGCCACCGGGGGGGGCAGCTTCATTTAGTGGGAGGTAAAAAAGTTTTAGCCAGGTTTTTGTAAGACGAAGTATGTGAATTTGATTATCAGAAATTTGTTCATTTATTAAAGTCGTCTTTGAGGAGAGCGGGCGATTATTTAATAAGCCAAATTTCAGTTATGATTTCCAGCTATTTCTAACTCTGCTGAGCATTTCTTCACCGCGTTTAATAGGTATTGCTCTCTCTCTCTGGCACTCAAATTGTGCCAACCTGCACAAAGAAATTAAACTCGTTTTGGTGATCTCCGATCTGCGTTAATCGGACATCGTTAGTGCTAGTGTGGATAACTATCCGGGGGTACTTCATTACTTGTTTAGCCGCCAGCACTTTCAAATAGGCTTCGATGTCGCTTGCTCTAGCCCCAGAGATTGAAGTGATTACGGCCGACGGAGTCGCTAGATTCACATTTCGTACAATAGAAGCGCCAGTTACCAGAGTTTTGTCTTGGTTGGAAGAGTTACTTAGGGGGGAGAATCGATTAGAAACGTGAAGTGGTTGGTGGTGTGCAGGGGGATTCGTTCTGCGACTAGTGCCCCTCACCGTAACCCACTTTCCCTGCTACCAGGGAGATGCCGCCGGTTCACTGGCTAGCTTGCTAGGGGATGATCTCTCTGGTACCACCAGGGGCGCCGCCAGGTGGGGAAAAGCTAGGATGATTCCAAGGGCCTGGCACTGATAGGGGGCCCTAGAGAACATTTTTAATATTACAATCAATGTTTGGGAGGCCCAAAATAATTGTCAGTCATAGGGCCCAAATTTTCTTAGCAGCGCCGCTGGGTACCACACTCCAGTGCACAGCAAGTACAAAGTGGTAACTGGGCTTGTTACATTGCATTTGAGCTTATTTGCTGTTACCCCAAAGTTGGATACATTGCATTTTAACATCAGACCATGGTATAATATTCCATGACACATTTAATTGGTTTTATTACAACAGAATATTAGCTACTAGAGCAATAGCACTACAGTACCTTCATGTCATCTCTCTCTCTTTCTTGTCTTTCTCTCTGTCTCTTTTTCCTCCATTCTTCAGGTTGGCCAAGGCTGCATCCTCTATAAAGTACTCTGAGCTTCCAAAGAAGAATGTCATACTTCCAGAAGAGTGTGTTAATGTCTTTTGTAAAGGACATGAGTTCTCTTTGGCTGAGTGTAAAATTGGCCGTCCAGTCAAACTTAGTTCTAAAAGCCGTGTTGCATACAAAGACTGTTTAAGAGCAGCAGGTCAGAATACACACACACACACACACACACTCAGTCATATAATGTATATTGATACACCATGATATAGTGAGAGTTTTGTCAATTTTAGTCCCTAACAAGTACCTAAAGACATCAAACAGTAAAGCCTCAGACTGAACTGACACTTTAATCTGTTCACTACTGTGTTTTAGGTAGCACATGTGGCAAAAACATGTTCCTATGCGCAAATAGAATGTGTGTGCAAAGAGGAAAAACATGTAATGGAATTAACGACTGCGGCGATGGCAGCGATGAGATGTGCTGCATAGGTGTGTGCAAAGCAACAATCGCTCCAAAGCATGCAATGCCAGTAAGGGTAGAATTTCCAGAAAATGTTGATTTAGATCACTTTCTTTGCATCCAAAAGCAAACATGAACATACTTGAACAATTACTATAATATAAACAAATACATAAATGTTAATGTTTCTTAACATAATGTAGTTAACTTGTTAAATATGGTAGTAGAGTTATTTGATTGTGTGTGTGTGTGTGTGTTTGACTCCTAGAATGTCGTAATGAACATGCATTCCATTGCAAATCCAATGTGTGCATTCCTCAGCATGCTCGCAATGACGGTGTCCTAGACTGTCTGGATGGAGACGATGAGGTCGTGGCCATGTCATCACCAAGCATTTGTGTTTAACACTTAGCTTTAACCCTCCCTTCATCTGAACAATATACACTAAGAACACTGAAACGGGGACAATATGGTTCACAAATTCTATTTTCTCTAATAGGATTCCTTCAACAGTTCAGTGGTACGCCCAGTAAAGCCCGACCATAAGAACCAGTCCAAGCCTGAAGACGCTTCCAAGAGCACAGTCACTGCTGCGCCACTACTCCCACAGACAACCACCCAAGTCCCCATCCCCACCACTAAGCCTGTCCTTGTGGACGACTACCTGGGACCCAAGGAGTGCCTAAAGCACAAGTTCACTCAGCGGTCGTGTGTGAAAGCGTTTTGCCCACCCTGGATGCGCTGCGTTGACGGTGTGTGTGTGTGCAAGCTGCCATACATGTGCCTGCGCCTCGGGCCACCCGCCTGTGACCACCAAGGCCGCCGGTACCTCACTCACTGCCAGGCCATGGCCTCTAGCTGCCGCATCGGCCAGAAGGTCTTCTCTCACTTCGGAAATAAGTGCGATGGTTAGTCCCTCTCTCACTCTTGCTCTCTCTCTCTGGCACTCAAATTCAAATTCAAACTTTTTTTGTCACATACCATTATACAAAGTACAATATGCAGTGATATGCTTTGTCTGTTGACTATTGACTATAATGTCTATGCAAGAATATATACTAAGTATAAAAATAAATTTAAAAGAAAAATCATTAAATAGATAAATATTTTGCCATATACAAGAAATGTCTTGTGGTTCTTATTCAAGATGTGGACAGACTAAGGATAGAAACTTTTCCTCAGCCTCTCAGTTCTGGCTTTCAGGCACTGGTAACGGACAGGGTCTGATGATTTTCTTGCCACGCATAGAGGTACCCAACCCTGTAGGTTGGGTAGCATGGCTCTGATGGTGCATTCTGCACCACCCTTTGCAGGGCTTTGTGGTCTTGCTATGTGTTGTTACTATACCAGGTGGTTATATTGCCTGTAAGGACACTTTTAGTTGTGGCTCTTAAGCTCTTCTGCTTTCTTAAGCAGATGTTGGGGCAGCTTAAAGTTCTTAGAGGAGCTACATGCGATCTTGATTTCACACGTAGATGGCATACTAAAAGAAATGTAAACATTCCTTAGTGTAACTCCACCCATCTCTCCACCCTTCTACCGTTCCCAATTTCAAATGCATCCGGCCATCCCTTACACAGACAATTGTAAAAATATATGTGTATATAGAAATAAAAGAAAACATTGGTAAAATACTGTACTTTACTGCATAGAGTATTTTGGACACTAATATTCCAGTAGGCCTAGACAGTTTGCAGTTTTCCTGTCATAAAGGGTTTCTTTTTCCATAAGGGTTGGTCTGTCACCAGACCACACTGAACATGGCAAGCTTGATTCACTGTATCAAGATAATGGGAAAGAAAATAGAGGTGTGACAGCAGAAGAGCAGGTTTAGTGAAACTATGAATTTGTGTGTGGTAGTGAAAAAATAATCACTAAATGGGTGCAAACAGGGGTGCCATTATTTGTCTCAAAGTATTATTGTGAACATATGTTGTGTGGGCAACACATTGCTGATGTATGCTAATAGCCTATACAACACAACAATATAGGCTGCCGGAGCACTTCAGTAGATCAACCAATACAAGGGTACTGGAAGCATTTGTAATGTGTTTGTGCACAGCTACTGAAGGGGGGATGGGGTTCCCCCTCATAAAATATTTAAAAAATTAGATGTAATTTCCTGCATTCTGGTGTATTTTCACAGGTTGTTTGATTATGTTTTAATAGCAATTAATTTAATGGCTTAATGGGCTCTGTGCACTGAAAATGAAAAGTCCCAGAAGGATGTTTGTTTCAGGATGGTCACGTTTTTTTTCTGGTGAATGTCTCTTTTTGTGAAGTACGGTAGGCTAAATTGATATTAGGCATACGTATTAGTTGTATACTGTAATTATAGTAGTTTACTATCCAAAGTAAGCCTAACCAATAAGCTCTATATTCCTAGCCAGTTCATGGTTCATTTCGTAGTTAGCTCGTAGCTATAGTCTCATTACAATTGTTTACCAACAACAATAAAAAGCTAATTACTGAAAATGTTAACCATCCTGACACTCCCCCCATATACACAGGGAATCCTAATGCCCCACCTTCATCCCAAACCCAAACCCTGAACCAAAGACTTAACTGGCATGACTTGGCTTCATGATTGATTCATGGCAGTTAAGTCTTTGAGAGCAAGGCTTAGAAAGGACACTAGAAGTCAGCACTGTCATCTGATTACTCTGATTTATAGAAGGTGTAAGTCATTCTCACTTGCAGCTTGCAAAATTGGCATAGGCTAATTTGTCATTTTTGACATTTAGGCTAACCATGTCTGCTTACATGATTCTGTTGATTACTTAAAATACATTTGGTTTTGTTATTTTCTCCATTGTTTATTTCATAGGTTGAACTCTTTAAATGCATTAGCTAGCTAACTAAGAGGAAACTAGGGAGTATGGCTCAATTGTTACAATACTGCTACAAGAGACTCTGGAGCGCAGTGCACCGCTATTTTGCTACATTGGGTCACATTCTTTTACAACACCTAAAGAATACACTTGCCAGGTATGTAGTAGATTCCTTTGCACTGTGATGTTAATTAGCTTAATGATGCAACCACATTTTTAACTTGGCAGAGATTGCAAAAAAATGGAGCTGCCTTATGAGTAACATATATCAACTCATTTTTAGCAAGACAGAAAAATAAAGGGCACTAGTAATACATTTCATAAAAAAAACAATAAAATAAAATAATATTAATGATATTTCAAAAGAAGATTCCTGTATACCTGTATTATAGTTGTAAACCAGCTAATCCAAATATTGAATAGTTTCATATGTGGTACTAAGCGGTTTTAAGTGGATAGGGTTGAAGAGCTGGAGAATAGTAACCGATATTGTAAAAGACACATATTTCATTTTATTGATACAAGCTAAAAGTTAATTGCTTCATCTGTTCATCTACTTTAAACAGAGACAAAATATCAAATTTGCTTAGAAATAGCAGTTTTTAACCTGAGTTCTCATTGAATGGGTCATAGGGCAGATATTTTTCCAGAGGGGGCAGGGCTAATGTCTGGCCAGGCAGTATGCATGTAGTAGCCTATTATCACTTCTAAACATGGAAGTAAGCCTAATGCAAGCGAAAGGATATCCTTGGCATCCGTGGCATCTGTAACTTTGTATTTTTCTTGCTCAAACCAGCTTGCGTGAAAAATAAAATAATTGTCTTATCATTGTAATTCAATGAGCTGCCCTCTTGTACCGCTCTCTGCTGTCTCCCTGTCAGTGACTGCGCAGGGGCACTGATCTAAAGAATACCTGGATAGAGCATCTACTTCAAAACACTGAAGCATATTCTGAAGCAGCCTTGCTTATAGAGGTGGAAGTGGTTATCTCATGCAAGGGAGGGAGGAGTAAGGGGCTGATTTGAGTGGTGGTAACGCTTTGAAATGTTCATCCCATTCATTTTTGTGGGATTTGCAAAGGTCTGTCATCTTGAACTCAGAATGACTTCACATGAACTAAAATGAACAAACGTGAACACGCGGCCATCCCAATATAATAACAATAACAAATTATTCAAAATGGCACATTCTAGAAAAAAAAAACACCAAGTGAACTTTTCTGAAACTCTCCCATTTAGACATCATTACACCACTTGCTCTTTACATAGATATGTATTTCCCTAAAAAAATCCTTAAATTCCTGCATAATGTCCCTTAAAGTCATTCTCTCTCTCTCTCTCTCTCTCTCACACACACACACACACACACACACACAAGGTCATACATATTCAAGCATACATACTGTACCACTGGTGTACTGTACACACCATCAAATTATGGTAAATGGGCTGCATTTATATAGCACATGGTTGTGGTTAAGGAACCTGGCTAGCATGCAAGTAGCCTTGAAATTATGGGTTCAAATCCCGGCCACCACAGTTGAGCCAGCATGATACTGATGAGTGTGTCAGTGTACTTCTTACTTAAGATAATTGATTACTCATTAAGCTGCCTATAATCTTGTCTAAAAGTGTGTGTGTGTGTGTGTGTGTGTAGGTGGAGATGTATTCAACACCTCTGTGAAGACAGATAGGAAGGTCATTGAAGTGAGGCTTCCAAACATCTCCATGAATGCACTGGTGTGTGCCGAAGACTGGGACATGACTGCAGCCAACGTGGTGTGTCGGGACACAACAAAGAGGTAGTCCATCACAAGTTTCCAATCAAATACTAGGAATCATCATCGTCATCATCATTGTTGTCATTGAATCAAACAGTGCCTAATTGAGCCTATATCCAATCACAACGGTCCTCTCTACATCAGGTCCCAGAAAGCTAGGAGTGCTGGCCGTGTGATGCTCTCACAGGTTACAACAGAGGTCACTAGTGTGCCTGATATGTGTGTGAAGGTGCAGTGCACAGGGTATGAGTACTCACTGGCGGAGTGTAACATCTACTTGAAACCACTCATCTTCAATGACTACGTTGCAACGGTCAACTGTGGAAAAGATGAAACAAGTCAGTATACACACACATGCATGTGTGAGCACACACACATACACACACACACAAACAGTAATTTGTCTATTGTCTTTTCAGGTGATGGTGAGTGTGAGTTTAGATGTGTAAATGGACAGTGTGTTAGACTCAGTGACACGTGTGATGGAGTCAATCATTGTGAAGATGGAAGCGACGAGATGTGCTGCAAAGGTGTGTGTGTGTTTGTGTGTGTGTGCATGTGCTTCAGGTGTCCACTAATGTGAATTAGTGGATTTTTTGTTTTATGTACCCTTTAACTCTGAATGTTGCCTAAAGTATATTCACTGTGTGTGTGTGTGTGTGTGTGTGTGTGTGTGCTTACTGCCCTCCAGCTTGTCGTGGTGGTGCGTTCCACTGCCAGTCCAATGTGTGTATCCCTCCTCATGCTGTTAGAGACGGAGTAAGAGACTGTCTGGGGGGAGACGATGAGGCTCAAGAGCAAGAGGAGACAAGCAAATTACTGAACAGAATAAAGCCCTCAGGTGAGCTCACACACACACACACACACACACACCATTAGGATCAGCATCTTGTCCTTGTTCTCTAATTTTGTCTTCTCATGGTCACAGAGCCACAGAGCCGAGTCTTCACCTCAGAGCCTAAACAAGGTAAATGCCATCTACCAAACCTGCCAGTTGTGTTACAGAACAACCAATGATGTAAAAGTTATTGTTGTTTTCATATGAAAAAAACCTAGGGGAATACTCTGTATCACAACTTACAGATTTTAGCTTTTCTACATGATTTCTATGTTTGTTTTCCAGTAGAGAGCAGACCAATTGTCCCTATAGGCAGTCTCTTTGTTTATATAAGAATACTGTATCATGAAATGCTTAATTTGAACCTTGACTTGGAACTATGAGCATCGTCATCATACATGGCCATTTGTCATTTGGCCAGTTGATAGTCATACCACTTTTGACTACATGTGAGACAGACTATTTAGTGCACAGTCGGGCATAGTGTCTCCTGTAAGCAAGCCGCATTGAGCCGTGTGCATGTCTTGCTGTGTGTCCTTATGTTGCGTGTGTATGTGCAGAGATCAAGCGCCAGCGGGACTCTCTGGAGGTGCTGCAGTGTGGCATCCCCAACATGAATTACTCACCACCTGCTACTGACTTTGAGGGCACAAGGAAGAAGAGAGTTGTGGGCGGCCAAGAGACCAAGCCAGTGAGCTAGCGTGATGACTGGGGAATTTGTGTGTGTGTTTGTATGAGTGTGTGTGACTGTGTATGTTTGTGGTTATGTGTGTGTGTGATGATGCATATAAATATGTGAGAAGCAGAAATCACCAAACGTAGACTAGTATATTTAACCAAGCATAGCTGAGCATCATCATAATTAAAAAATATTGTCCCACAACATTGTATGGTAGTCAAGTCATAAGTGGTAGTGTTAAGCTCTGGCAGGACAATGTAGTAGCAGCCAGACATAATGTTACAGTCAGGGACTGAGATTGATCATGGGAGTAACATTGGGTAAATTCCATTTTGACAAATGCCATCATGTGAAGGAGTTGGTCACAGGGCCTCTAAGAAGGAGAGTTGGTCCTGGCATGGGCCTCCCATGAAGTTGGTCCCAATCCACTATGGAGTGGGTGGCAGGAAAGTCAACCAATGAGAGGCAGGGATGACACTCGGCAGAGATGGTTGTGGTGTATGTGGGCAGAAGAAGCAAAAATTAGGCCAGTCTAGGTGATTTACACCTAACAGATCATATGTGTCATATGTGCATATATGTGAAGAAAGAGAGAGAGAGAGAGTTGTACGGCATGACACATGAGAGGTCTGTGGCAGCACTAGGCTATAGCAGCAGAACTAAAGTATGGTGCATGGCAACTCAACACCACTGCAGGGATGGTCAATGTCCACCATGTCCCACAGATAAGCAGGCATAGTTGACAACACAAGGCTCATGGCCATATTGAAAAGCCCTCCTGTAAGGTAACTCAGAGGTGATGTGCTCCCTATTGCAAATAGATGAGGTACACTCACTTTCACCACATTACAAAACTTATGTAGACAACATATTCCGCAGGTGTGCATTACAGCAAAGACTAAAACTACCCCAAATTAAACAGAGGCATAGTTAGTACAGACCTCTTGCGTCCTTACACCCCCAGACGCAGATCCAGTGGCAGGTGGCCATCCAGGAGGACGGGAAGATCAACTGTGGAGGGGCATACCTGGGAGGCTGCTGGGTGCTGACCGCCGCCCACTGTGTCAGGTAACACGCCTCTGCCACACCTAAACTGGGATGTAACACCAGTGTCCACTGATTAACTCCTTTGTTAACACATAATACTACAAAAGACAAATACATGTACAAGCAGACAAATGTGCACATACTGTATAGGACACACACACAAGCACACCAATGTAATATTACACAATCATAACGTACATTCTCATTCAGACATACATAACCAGATGCACAATAAATGCAGTAAATTAAAAGTAAAATGCCCCAAATGATTAGATTTAAAGTATATAAAATAAGGACAATGTCAAAGTCAGTCAGTTTGACTTAGCGGGGGCTGCTCTGCAGGTCCTTCTGGTCACAAGCCACTGGGGCTCACTGGCTATGCAGCCAGATTCCCAGTACAGGAACACATCTGCTACTCCATAATGGGACAGGCATTATACGATTCACAACCAATGAATGACTGTCTGGTTCAACTATGGATGTCATATTTTCCATTGTATTAAGTAAACTGCAATTACACCATCATTACATGAATGAAATGTTTGGTTCAGGTTTAATGCTGCAGTTTCATTTCAAATCTCATGCAGGTTACACCACTGTGATGTGAGATCAGTCCCTAATTGCCAGACCTTATATTGTTCATAAATGTGTGTCTGATCCCCAGGCTAATTATACCTAGTTCTTTAGATAAAAACTGATTCTGCTTGTGTGCATGTGTGTATATGTGCCTCCGTGCAGGCCAAACCCAGAGGCATTCCGTGTCAAGTTCTCCCTGTGGCTGAAGAGGTCTAAGATTGGAACTACGGACATTGCCTTTGTCAAAAAAGTTCACATCCATTACGGCTATAACGCCGCCACCTATGAGAACGACATTGCCCTGCTGGAGCTCAAAGAGCTAGGCGGCAGCCAAGAGTGCCTACGTGAGAACCCCGCTGTCCGGTCAGTCTGTGTACCCTGGTCCCTGCAACAATTCCAGCCAGGACACAACTGTACCATCTCTGGATGGGGGAGGAACAGAGGTCAGTCATCAGCCCCTCTTAGGAATCTTAAGTGTCAGTATGAAAAATGTAAAGTAAATATAACATGTATGCATATACACACATATTTACATTGTACACACATATACATATAAATACAATACAGACATGAAGTATATATATATATATATATTTAATTTAAATGTAAGCACTTAAAGTTACTATTAAGTAAGTAAGCACTTAAGTAAGCACTTAAGTTACTATTGTCAATCTTATGGTTTCAATAGAGGGGACGTCCCAGAACACGTTGCAGTGGGCTACTGTGACTCTTATTGAAAAGTGCAATCAGTATTACCCAAAGCGCTACCGACCAGGAATGATGTGTGCAGGTAAGGCCACTAAGCTGAGCTGTCTGTCGACCTGTCTGAGGCTCCTTGATGCCTTGTAGTCAACATGTATGGTATTTAATGTGTGTTTCACCTGTGTCATTTCTCATTATGTGAGTCACTCTGTTCTATGTTGGATCACCCTCTCCCAAGGGTGGCATGTTTGATGAAGACTGTGTCAGCTGTGTGTCTGCTCATATGTGTGTGTGTGTGTGTGTGTGTGTGTGTGTGTGTGTCCAGGTGATTTGGATGGCAATGTGGACTCCTGCCAGGGGGACTCGGGGGGTCCTCTGGTGTGTATGGATGCCAGCGGTGTGTCGTATGTCTGGGGTGTGGTGAGCTGGGGAGAGCGCTGTGGCCAGAAGGGCTATCCTGGCGTCTACAGCCAGGTGGCGTACTACTACGAGTGGATTCGCATCACTACAGAGAAATACATCACCAAGTACAACACCTGAGTCAGGGTGCACACACACACAACAAGTCTTTGCTGTGACTCCAACCAAACCCAGTGATGCTGGAGGCACACACTTTCTGAGTCCAAGGATGAACCACACACATGCACACATTTTCCTTTTTTCTTCACTGAAATATTACCATGAAATATGAAATCCCATTTGCATGTAATAAATTCCATCTTTTATGATATGATCAAAACTGGTATGTGGCTTTGTTTATCAGTTGTCAAGAAAGAACACCTTAAATACAACAAAGTGTGTGTATTCGACCTGATACAGTTTCTCTGCCTGTAAAAGTGACATGTTTGCTGATGACTTGCTCTAAAGCAAAATGCAAACCAAAGCAGATGTTGGTAGTCAACATTCAGTAAAACACCTTGTCAATGATTGCTTGATACTGATGCTTGTAGAGCTTACACTTGATCTACTTGATCTAATTATGTAACACAAACTCACACACCTCATTGGATTTCCTTGTTGAAAACTGCCATACTAAGCTAACAGACATTCATTCTCTCTCACATACATATAGACATATTGATTAATTATTACAATTGTGGAAGGGATCAGTTGGGCAAAATGACAGAGACAGCTAGACCTGCTAGACCAAAGACTTCTAGCACAATTAGACTCAAGCCTGCACTGGAAGAGACAGACACAAGTGCTTTAACCTTTCTATGAAACCACATCCTGTTTTGTGGGAGAAACTACAATGTCTGCTTTAGTTGTGGCTTGACACTCCAGTTTTCTACCATGTTTCAGTACCATATGCCTGTTCTATTTGGTGTGTGAGTGTGGTTGTGTCTTTGCACAGCAAGAGAGATAGGAGACTTGTGTCTGTGTGTAGTTTGGTGTTGGGCCTGTACAGATGACTCACTATAGATACTGAGACAGCCATTTCACAAACTGTTCCCGCAGGCACTTGCTGTTTCCTTGGCATAATGCTGTGGTACATACTGCAAATGACCTCAGATGTACCATTGCCAGAATTTTTTTGTGTGCTAATTCTAATACTTTATACTTTATAATTTCACAGAACATTGGCATCATTTCAGTAAATGCCTTAAAGTGAGTGCACAATGTAAGTAAACAGTAGGGTACCTATGTTCCAAGGGTCCATGCTCTTCGGTTCAATGTTCTGATTACAACCATTAGCCCCCCTTAAAATGTTTCAATAACTGGGCGCTAAATAGCCAACATTCTCTTCTTATTATTCTTTTGGCATGGGAATCTATTGCATCACACAAATTCTGTGGCAAAAACCCTTCATTCTTTCTCGCTGTCTCTATCTGTTACTTGGCTTGTCAGTTGTTATGATACATGTAACACATGTAGACAGTAGGATAATTTGGAGCTGAGGATCACTAAGTTAGAAAGCCGCTTCCACACATTAGAGAAGACTAGTAACTCAGCGTCAGATAGCACTGCTGCCCCCTAGCAAGTGTGGATGCATCAGAGAGCTCATCCCCTAGCAAGCTAGCTAGTATCGATTCTCCTCCCTGAGTAACTTTCCCAACCAAGATGAAACTTCACTTCAATCTCTGGGGATAGAGCAAGCAACATCAAATCCACCAAATGATTTCCTTGTGCAGGTTGGCACAAATGATTCCAAACTGTAACTTTCTCTGGTCCCATACATATTAAACGCGGTGAAGAAATGTTCAGCATCAGTTTTTTTTACTGAACCAATGGCTGTCGGGATGGTGTGCTGATAACAATATGAGATTTATCAATAACTAGCAATAACTATAGCTCCTTCTGGGTAAGTCTGGGCTTGATTATAATTTAAAATCTTCGTTCTTGTTCTTAAGAAAGACAGAAATTGCGCTAAACCCTTAACAATTGTTACATTATATAGACACCCAGGCCCCTACATTGAATTCTTAGAACTCTCTGACTCCCTGTCCTCTCTAGTTATGAAAACAGAAAAAGATAACTTTATTAGATGATTTTAATATCCACATGGTTGTTGCAAATGATAGCCTGGCATATGCATTCCAATCTCCAAACATCAGCTTTTGCAAAAATGTAAATACACCTACACATCAAGGTAACCACACCATTGACCTTGTACTAACATATGGAGTACAAATTGAACAACTTACAATCTTACCTCAACATCGTACACTAGCTGACCACTACTTAATAACTAAAACTCACATTAGACTATGTAGCTCCTAACTCGATTTACTACTACACTTGAAGCATAACCGCCCTATCTAAAGATGACTTCATAGCAAAAAGACTCGCTTAACGAAACAAGCTGCACATAGATATGACAGGAAATGGTATGCCACTAAACTTGAAGTGTTCCACCTTGCTTGGAAAGATAGCTTAAAAGAGTATAAGACAGCACTTAACATTGCCAAATTAGCAGGGGGGAAATCACAAAGAGATAGAGTCGAGCAGAGTGTCTTTTTGGGAAAAACTGTGGTCTAGGCTGAGGAAGTCAAAGGACTGACGACTCAGATGAGCCCAAAATTCCGAGGTCAGTATGATCACTATTCCTAAGCATAACTCTGAACTTACAGCCGATCCTCATACAGCTAATGTGCATACACATTTTGTCCTAAGGTTTTCACAGATGACCCACCAAGCATCTACTGTTTTCCATATTTGGACTTCTCTTTAAATTAATTCAAAATAAAGTTCAACTGCTACTTAATCACCTTTCTTGTGTCATTTTGATTACTCCATGGTAAAAACAAACTGAAATGCTAATTAGATTGATTAATCACACAATCTTAGGCACTGCCTAATAGCCATGCTTTTGCTTTAGAGGGTGATCTAAAGCAATTGGTGCAATTTCTGTAGTGAAACACAGTAACACCATTCAGTCATTGTTTGATTATTGCACATCATGTGTTTCACAGCACTTTCTGTCCAGAAAGTTTGAGCCTGAGACATGTGTGTGAGAGTGAGAGCCAGTATGTTCCTCATACAAAGACAAGCACGAGGCTTCAGACTGAAGCTCTACTACTGGTTCTATTCACTCAAAATGCACACCTGGTAAGCTGTTCACACATCCACACACTGAGCTGGAGAAACAGGGTAATGTTTCTTTTGTCTTTGTCTTTTATCATTGTTGATAGTGAAGAACCAAAACCCTTTTGAGTTTTAATGTTAGACCAAAAATACATGTGGCAACCTACAGTGGTGTTGTTAGCTTGAACATTTTTTCCTTAATTTTTTTCTTTCCAGTGTGACTCAGGTAGTCAGGATTGTGCACCTGGGTTGAAGATCAGTACCCCTCCACCCACCTTCACCTCTGACACCAACTTTCTCCATCTCCCTATAAGAGCATCAGATGGCTCCTTACGTAAACCACCCTGCCCCCCTCGCCATGTTACAAAGGACACAGTTGCTCAGACCTCTCCAATCGTTCTCATGGACGACTATGTGGGCTCAGAAGAGTGTGTGAGACAGAAGCACACACACCTGTTATGTGCAAAGGGTTTCTGTCCTCCATGGACTCACTGTGTGAACGGGACATGTGTGCCTGTATAAATACTCTCATCACTACATGTGTTTGAGGACACATGTAGTGATGAGATACACATACTCTATGCTTCTAAACATACACACACACACACACACACACACTCACACACACTGTCATATATGCACACAGACATACACACCATGACACATACACAGGAAAACATACACTACAGGTAACAATTGCTGAATAGGTGTGTGTGTGCGTATAAACCTCTGCTCCATGCATATAAACCTCTGCTCCGTATTTGAACTATTTCTTCAGGTGCCTCACAATCATGTATAAACCTCTGCTCCGTATTTGAATCTGAAGTTCACTTGATAGTGGAGTTATATCAACGAGCAATGAGTGTTCCAATACAAATAAATAGGATTTACACAATCACAAATAAAACACAACAGAAGCTGTATTTTGCTACAATACAACTGCATTCTACACAACCCAGACCTATCAGAACAAACAGTTGGACCTACACAGCTAAGCAGTGGAAAGGAAAGCAAAGTCCATTACAAACAATATCTTACATCCAGTACACCTTTCCTATCAACTGATCCCATTAGTCAGAGATTTTAGATTTGCACTGCAATTCACATCTTAAAGAGCTATGTTTAATATTTTAGGTTAAAATAGTCAAAAGTGAACAAGCAAATAGACTGTTGGTGTAGCAACTAGCATTTTGCTATCTGGGATTTTTGTAAATTTTTGAAATCATGTTGCCAATACTTTTGTTTGGAGTGGGAATTATTGCATCTATTACACATAGCACCTTTCAGCCACTTTCTCTCAAAGCCTCAAACCTAAGACATTTTTCTGGTCACTTTTGTGAAAGACAATGCTTTTTGAATCTTTGAAACTTAAATTAAAACAGTTAATAGTAGATTAAATTGAAATGATCTTACCACAAGAACTATTAAACCATCTCTGTAAGGAGAAAACATCTATAAGGTGACTGATGTGTTTTTCACATTTGTCTTTCTTTTTTGTGAGCACAGACCTATGGCCAGAATAAGCTGTGAATTAGAATATGTATATTTGTGTGTGTGTGTGTATGTGTGTGTGTGTGTCTGTTCAAGCATGTGTCCACCTATCTGCTGCTAAGATCTCCTGTGATCTTTGACTCTCAGACACAGATACCATGGCAGGTGGCCATTCTGGAGAGAGGTCAGATTGTGTGTGGAGGGGTGTACCTGGGGGGCTGCTGGGTGCTGACTGCTGCCCACTGTGGTAACACCCCAGACTACTAGTGTCATATTCATAAATTGTGTGCAGTGTGAGCAACTAACAATTTTTGTTTCTGGGATGGTTCTGGGAAAAATATCTGTTAGGTAGGGGACATTACATGAAAGTAGTTTTGGTTATCTGAAGGCCTGCTAGGAAGGTTTTTTCTATGGAAACACAGTAGTAGTTTGGTTGAATGTTTTGATCAGCAGAAAAAAGAAGCACGTGGGATACAAACCTGTTTGCTAATCAGACTGATAGAGTGCTTAGATAGTACATCTCAAGATACTGAAGTAAATGTGATCAAAAGTTTAAAAAACCTGGCCTTTTAAAATCTCACCACAGCATTGTCAAACCTCTTTAGTGTGAGATCATGCTGAGGTGACTGAAGTCTTAACAAAAATCCCTAATACTTCCCCACTCCCCAATTAAAACACACATTTTTTAATAGCTATACTAAATCAATATGTGACATTAAACATTTGATGAAAATCAATGAATAGGCAGTTGTCTATTCATGTGATTATGACTGATTGTGCATATGTTCACTGCTTACATCTAATATTTATTTATTTAATCTGACAATGGGCTGTGTCTAGGTAGTTTAAATCTGACACTGCAGGCCTCCTAGGAACTGCAGTTCAAACTGCTCGTTGGTTATAGATCCAGTGGCAAGTTAATGGGTGGCCTTGCCGATACAAAATTGATAAGAGAACAGTGTCAGAATAGTATCAGATAGCTGTGAATTGAGAATGTTTTACAAAACAAAAAACAGCAACTGATATTATTTATATAACATATAGTTTCTACAGAAGATATTCAGATGTAACTGAAATTGTAGTGCTTAATATTTCCCTTAATGGTAATTTAATTGCATGGATGAGAAGGATAATAACAGTGATTGGAATATGTTCGCACATTTCAAAGTTAATTATTACAAATTACTTTTATTTTATAATTAAATTACGTAATTGCGTTATATGTAATTCATCACTCCCCAACACTGCTGAAATTAGACCCGAAAATAATGCATTTTTTCCGTTCATATCAAATGAGGAGTAGGCATTCTTATTCATATGATTCAATAACAACCCTTAAGTCAATGAAGCTATAATGAAGAAAATACAGTCCTTATATTTTTAAAAATTGCTTAGGTCATTCAATAGCCTATCCAGCCATCATGATTTTTTTTTTTATCTGGCATGTTTTTTATTTTAAGATAAAAAAAAGACATTGGCTTAGATAAAAACATAAAATTATAAGAAAATTATATTATCTCATGAATGTAAGCCTATAGCTTAATGATAAATGGTAATTAAGAATGCTATGTTATAGCGTAAATAACAGAATTACCAAAGTGGTCGCCCTCTCACACTCCACCTAATCTCACTCCAAGCTGAGCTGGAAACCTAAACAGCCTGTATAAAGACTCTATATAGTCCATATCTGGGCTCAGGAGCCCACAAGATCATAATCTGCGTACGGCAGATAGTGCTGGGTATCATCAGCATAGCAGTATATGAGTAGTGAAAAGTCATTTGAGCAGATGATCTGGCCCAACGAGGTGGTATGTATGTCAAAGAGGAGATCCTTGAGGCACTCCTGTGACAAGATGGTGTGGTGCAGATGAGAGCCCTAACCAGGACATATTGTGAGGTAGGATTCAAACCAGGAGTGTGCTTTATCTGTGATGCCCATGTTTGAGAGTATGGACAGTAGGATAATGTAATTGACTGTGTCAAATGCTGCTCAAGCCGAATGCTGTGTCAAGCAGGATGCGTACAGAGGACTTCACTGCCACTCTGGCTTCTTTAAAGGCTTCAGTCACAGACAACAGAGCCATTTGCAGAGCCATGATGGAGTGACCACTTTTAAAGCCAGATTGGTTGGGGGTCAAGGAAGTTGAGGTTGGGAGAGGAATTCTGTGACCTGTTTGAAAACCATCCTTTCAATGAATGGTCTTAGAAAGGAACAGAGTAAAGAGAATGGCTGACACTTAAGTGGGAGCATGGGAAGGTTTTTTGCATAGCGGTGTTCCTGAGCCTGTTTAATTGCCGTTGGAAATGTTCCTGATATCAGTGAAGCATTAATCACATGTGTGATTGCTGTTGTGACATTGGGGGCTATTAATTGTGGAAATTATTATCCAGAGAGTTTATTCAGTATATACATATAATAGTACAACTTTAGGGTGTTATGCTTATACTAACATATGAAAGAAGGGTGGTTTGTAACATGTTAGTGGTAACCCAGAAGACAGAGGCAGTTCAGGCAGAAGGAGTAGAGACTTGGGTAGTTCAAGCAGAGGACATGGGGCACTAGACAGTTCAAGAGCCAAGATTTAATGCAGGGAGATGCTTTGGTGCCTGGAATACCTCGATCTGGGTGGATACCATGACGTGTTGTGCATGGGATACCTCAATCTGGGTGGATACCATGACATGTTTGAAGAATGTTATACATTGGGTGGATACCATGACATGTTTGAAGAATGTTATGCATTGGGTGGATACCATGATATGTGGGGAAGGTCCAGTGAATGGGGTCCGCTGTACGAATGGGCGTTGTTCACATGAGAACAAAAATAATAGCCCAGCGTAAGAAGTAGACATCAAAATAATAGCCCAGCATAAGGAGTACAAGTCAGACTAAAACGTCCAGCAAGGAAGAATAATAGTTTTTTTTTTTTTTTTTAATTTTTTTAATAACAGGATGGGTGGGGAAATCCACCAATATGAACAGACCGGGGCCTCCTGATTAATTAATATGATGCAGGTAAATCAGGGGGGTATAAAAGCAAATACTCAAATACTTCAAATACTATAAAAGCAGATGCTTAGAAAAGGCCAGTCAGAGCTTGATCAACTCTCAGGTAAACGGTATCCTATCTGCAGTGGATCTCCTTCACTCTACTACATACTGTGAGGCAATTGTCTCTCGTATACTTTGCTGGTATTGTGAATAAAGTCTTTGTTGACAACTCTACTTCAACTTGTGGTCAGCAAGTTCTTGGTTTTGACCAAGTGTGCTGGGTGGGTTAGAACATCAATTCTGGGGTTTTGCTACGTTGAGGTGATTTTCCACGACAGGATTGCATGAGGTTGGTTGGAATAGGGTTCAGTGGACATGTAGTAGGACGGCCACATGTAAGTACTTTATACATCTATGAGAGGGGTAAATGAAGAAAATGATGCTGTAGGACTTCTGCATGTTGAGTTAGTGGCACTCATATTAGGAAATAGCGAGGAATGTATGTAGTGAGACTGCTACATGCTAGAGGTTCAGTGATGTCCTTTGTGAGCGGTTCAGTGAACTGGCCGCAGATGGCAGCCACTTTGCCAATAAAAAACGATGCAGAAGTATCTGCTGTCAGGTTGGTAGTGGGTGGTGGTGACGGAGGGTTGAGTAGAGTTTTGAAGGTTGAGAATAGTTTTTTGTCAGTGCCATTGTGAATTTCGTCATTGTAAAAAGCCTTCTTTGCAGCATTGATGCTGGATGAGAAGGATAATAACAGTGATTAGAATATGTTCAACTGGAAGGACCTTTTTTGTGCCATTTTTTTCTCAGCAGCTCTGAGATTGGTGTGCAGCAAATAGAAGGAATCATTGAACCAAGGGTGGGACTGGGAGGATTGAGCGGGTCTGGTGGATAGGGGACACAGCCTATCCAGACAAGAGCTCAGTGCAGAACACTAACCTCCAGTGGGGAGAATGTGCTGAATGGTGGAAGAGCAGAGGCTACAAGGGAGGAGAGGTGGGTGGGACTAAATGAATATTATGTTATGTATAGATACAGGGTAGGCACATATACTCATTATTCAGAAAGATGGCAGATTGCCAAATGTGTTGCACTGGGCAAATGTGATGCTACTTGACAACTGTGACAACGCCCACCATCAAGAGAGCCTCTATGAGGGGAAAATATGTGGAGGTGAGAGGAAGATGCTGCACTTTAAAATACGAAATCTCTCCCATCTTGTCATATGGACAGCCTCTGCTTTACTTTCATGTCACTTGTTGTACCTGTGTGTGCAGGTGATGTGGAGGGCAGTGTGGACTACTGCCAAGGAGACTCTGGGGGTCCTCTGGTGTGTAAGGACGCCAGTGGCGTGTCTTACGTGTGGGGGGTGACTGGCTACCATGACAGGTGCGGGCAGAAGGGTCTGCAAGGACTGTACACTCCAGTGGCATCCTACTTTGAGTGGATACAGGCAACCACTGAGAACTCCATCTCCAAGTACAACCAGTAAATAAGGGACTGCCACTGAGACCATACACTAGAGAGCAACCTATTAAAAAGTCCACGACTCTGACTGTGTGTACCTGTGTGTTCAGTTAACATTTAACTGTGTGTCATGTCAGGTAATACAAATAATTTCTTGAAAATGTCACTTTATGTATAATGAATATATATGTATAATGAATATATATATATATATATATATATATATATATATATATATATATATATATATATATATATTCATACATAACTTTTACCTTAAATTATTGAAAATGATTTATGGTAATGGCTTTATGGTTGAATCGTGTTCAATGCCGTTGTACATTCCCCGATATAGTACAGCTGAGACTGTGCCATTTAAAAGTTATGTTGGCTGCGTTTTTGCATTACTTGGCAATCATTCACATTGGCATCAGTCAACCCGAAGATTCGATGAAGAGCGTGACAGCATTGTGGCGTACTCGGGTTGTATTTTGGCATCTTTATGGCAAGCCAAAAGACTGATCAATGCCCGGGAATTTTCAACCTTACTACCGTGAGAAAGACGCCCTCCTTCTCCAGCGTAATCACTTAAAAAGGTAAGTACATTTTGCTATATTCAAATATTACCAGTAACTACACCACAACACACAAAACAGGGCAAGGTTTTCATGCGGATATTCACTTAAACATTAGTTTAGATTCTCCTTACAGTTTCGATGTGTATGCACCCAAAATGTTCCATGCCATGGCCCAACAGTATCATACCTTCTAGTGCTAACCACATGCAACCTCTGGGCTTACTCACTCTAAATAGGCATCCTGTTTATTTTACTTTCCAGGTACACGACGACAGTGAGATCATCTGAAAATGTGACCTTCATTAGAAATCACAGTGTCTTTGAGGAACCAGTTCATTAGATTGAAGAGATAAATGTTGTATCCTGAATAAATACTAAATAAACACTATGATAGATTCACAGGTGTACATGATAGGTCTATTCTGCGTACATCAACTGGGAAAACAGAAGACTATGAAGTTAGACATCTTAAATGTAGTCTTAACCCTATATATTGTGCATGGGATGGAGGAAGGTAGAACAAGTCTATGCATGTGTGATCAAATCTAGAGAATATTTGTTTTTAGGAACTGTGTAATTCAGCTATGTGTAGTAACTATTTTAGAAAAGCAATAAGCCTCTTGAGTCTGTTCTACACCTTGAATATAGCACATCTGAGGGGGTTAAGCTGCACTCGGCTTCGCTCGCCTCGTGCCTAACGACATCCCTCAGCTGTATATTCATGGTACAGAACAGCTTCTTGCAGCGTATTGCTTAATTATATCACATCTGCAGGGCATATGCCTTTGTAAACTTTGTTTAGACTACTGACCGCCGCAGACCACCGACGGCTCCACCTCCCTGCCGAACGAACTGAACGAGTTCTTCGCTCGCTTTGAGGCACACAACAATACCCCGACACAGAAGACTTCACCCCCTCCCGGTGACCAGGTGCTGACACTATCCCCGGACAGCGTGAGAAGATCCCTCAGCATGCAAAGCTCTGGGACCAGACAACATCCCTGGTTGTGTACTGAGAGACTGTGCTGTGGAACTCACAGATGTCTTCACAGATATTTTCAATACTTCTTCGAGCCGGGCTGTCGTCCCCACATGCCTCAAAACCTCCACCATCATCCCCATGCCAAAGAAGTCATCCCCATCCTGCCTCAACAACTACCGTCCGGTTGCGCTCACCCCCATACTCATGAAGTGCTTTGAACGGATAGTCATGCAACACATTAAGACATCTCTCCCCTCCACCCTGGACCCATTTCAATTTGCATATAGGTCTAACCGCTCAACCGATGATGCAATCTCAACAGCTCTCCACTCAGCCCTTACACACCTGGAAACCAGAGACTCATATGTTAGAATGCTGTTCATTGACTTCAGTTCAGCATTTAACACAATCGTCCCCCAGCAAACCTTCATACTCAAACTAGACAGGCTGGGAAATAGGGCCTCAATGTGCAACTGACTGCTGGATTTCCTGACAGGAAGACCGCCGGCAGTAAGGGTTGGCAGCAACACCTCCAGCTCCATCACAGTGAACACGGGGGCTCCCCAAAGGTGTGTGCTGAGCCCCATCCTCTTCACTCTGCTGACCCACGACTGCACACCGTCACACAGCTCCAACCTCTTTATCAAGTTTGCGGATGACACAACTGTTTTGGGTCACATAAGCAATGACGATGAAACACACTACAGGAGCGAGGTGAGCCGCCTGGTCAATTGGTGCAGTGACAACAACCTCTCCCTGAACATGGAGAAGACAAAGGAGATTGTCGTAGATTTCAGGAGAGCGCACACGCAGCACGCCCCCCTCACCATTAACGGAGCTGCTGTGGAGAGAGTAAGCAGCACCAAGTTCCTGGGTGTGCACATCTCTGAGGACCTCTCTTGGTCAAAGAACACTGCATCACTGGCCAGTAAAGCCCAACAGAGACTATTTCCTCCGTAAGCTGAGGAGAACCAAAGCCACAGCTCCCATCATGAGCACCTTCTACAGAGGCACCATAGAGCACATCCTCACCAGCTGCATCACTGTGTGGTATGGCACCTGCACGATGTCCTGCCAGAAAAAGCTACACAGAGTAATGAGAGCAGCTGAGAGGATCGTGGGTGTCTCTCTCCCTTCCCTGCAGGACATTTACCACACCCGCCTCACTCGCAAAGCCCTCTGCATTGCGGGTGATCCAACCCACCCATCCAACTTCAGTCTGCTGCCATCAGGAAGGAGACTGAGGAGCCTCCGGGCCAGAACCAGCAGACTGAAAGACAGCTTTATCCACCAAGCTGTCAGGATGCTGAACTCTCTCCCTGCCCTGCCCTCCCTGCCTCTCTCCCCCTGACCCCAACACTCATCACTTCCCTCTCCCGCTGTCCTTAGTGTAAGTAAGTGACATCTTCTTAATTTCAAATCTTTGACTTTGATTATTTTGGTAGACCTAAATGAGACCTGTCCCATCATCATATGCACAATATGCCAGCATAGTCCTCTATTTGAGACTTGTTGAATTTGCACTGTATTCAAATGCTTCCATGTACAACATACATCTATTGATGAGTCTGGTAGTGCCTAGGGGTGGGAATCAAGAAGCAGGGACCAAGTAGAACTGTGAACTGTGAATTGAATGCTTTAATTCACTGGAATCATATCTCTCTGACACAAAACCTGTGTAAAGCACCTTCTAAACAATAAGGAATTGGAAAGAGAATTGACAAAGAATTTGACCGATTTGTAGAATCGACAGTGGCATTGATATTGACAAAATCCTGTCTATCAATTCTCACCCCTGGTATTGCCTCCCAAAATTTTCAATAAAACAACCGAATTTATATTCAATAAGGGAGGTTAAGTCCTCTGGGCCATGACCTATATTTAGTGTCTGAATGATGATGTCACTAAACTCGGATGTCAGTACACTTTTGAAGATGAGATTAAATATCAAACTCTACAATTAAAGCAAAAAAGTTTAACAAAAAGTCAGAAGTAGAAGATGTTTTTTTTTATCTATGTAGATGTCAGAGACAATCTGATGTGCGTGTTTAGACTATGAGATCATCATTCAGTTGTTTTCCTATGGAACAAGCAAAAACAAGCACGGTGCAAAAAACTTTTGAGATCGCTTTTTCCCCCAACAATAGGTTGTGGCTTTGCCTGTCATATCTAAGTCATTCAAAGAAAATGGAGGATGTGTTCTTTTTATTTGGTAATAGGCAGCAACCTAGTCCTTATTCCAGTAATATGCATTGAAGTACATGAAACACACTCCAGATTCAGTGGTGTAAGTCAGCATAACAAATATCTCTTGCCGTATATATTCTTGCCATAAACTGTATACCATTTTACTCCTTTCACTCTTAAAGTGAATCACCAGCGCTGACGCTAATATTTCTAGTAGTATCTAACTACCACCAGCATGGCAGAGAAATATCTCCATGAACATAGCATCTGAGAAAATGACGGACAACAGGGTCAAACCCTTCACACACGTTACCCAACAGTATCACACACCCCCAAAATGGTATGAAATGTAATTACAATATACAGAATACTGCCGGGGGTCTGTGAAAAAGCTGCAAAGTATAAATTTATCTTATGGGGAGAAAAATACTAGAGATCAGTATAGAATAAGAGAATAGGAGTTTAAAAGCACCTGAAAGAACAAATGGCTATAATCTTATATGGATATTTTTTCTTGTTGCGAGGGGTCCTTAAAAAATTCTGTTCCATGTGGGGTCCCCGGCCCAATAAAGTTTGAGAACCCCTGGTTTAATGCACTGCTCCTGTTTTCAGTGCTGTGAAATCCAGTTTATAAGGTTATTCTCAGACCATTACTGTCATCTACTGGCAGATGTTGGTAGTGCTTCGTGTTAAAATAATCGACTGATAATGTCACGTTACATGGGAAACAGAATATGGCGCTCATGTCTTGCCTGAAGACTCAACTCAACTTTTTCTTCCTGAGCCTCAAGGTTGGCTTTGAAAGCATCGTCTGTAGGTTTATAATTTATGAGATGCTAATAAATTACTTAGTTATAACTTTGAAAACTATTTATTGCAAGACTACTGCTGACAAGTGGCTAGACAGACTAGTGTCTGTTACGCTACATCATGGCTAAACTAACCTAGTCTGTATTAGCGGTCTGTTAAATCGCCCTCTGAATGGATTGTATTTTTATCTCAGTTTTACCCTACGTCAATGGACCATAAAGAGTGAACTGGAACTTCTCGTCTGTGTGGTTTGTTGCAGGGGAGTTAACTCGCTGTCGACTCTAGCAGGTCGTTGGGTCTGAACAGGACAGTAAAACATCTTCTGGAGGACCCCTCTTCAGAAGTACTCTTTGTTGTTCCACATATATTGCTCAATGCACTGACAACACACTAGCTTTGCATTAATTGACCTTTTTGAGGACTTAAAAAGAAATGCAACTAAAGTGTCTCAAAAGGTACTCTCCCTGTTATGATTACCTCTACCAAAGAGTTATGTTTTCACCAGGGTTTGTCTGTCTGTCGGTTTGCCTTAATAACTTTTTTTGCAAAATAACTTGAAAAGCACTGCATGGATTGGGATAAAAGAAGCAGGTGACTCATTTTGGTGGGGATCTGAAACACCATCTGGAATTTGTATTGCATGCATTTTTTTCACACCTCATGACTCACTAAATGTTGACTTCCCACACTGATATATAAATATCAAATAATGTGCGGTAATGCTTTGATCTTTTCACCAGGGATATAGCATGATTTGTGCATAAATACTCCAAACAAGCCATCCAGTCGGTGTCTCAGAGAATGCAATCAATGATTTACAATTTGTTCCAAAAAGCAAAAGACAAAAATAAGACAGTAAAAGATCAAATTATGATTTAGTATATTTTTTTGGAATTTCTCCATTTTAATGGTTATCATCTCCAATTTTTGCATTACCAGAGCTATAATTTCTTTTGTTCCTTGATATTCAGTTATTTCACTCAAAACTCAAAAAAGCGTGTGTAAAATCAATGTTTCATTCTTGTCATTCTTTTGGTTCTGCCTTAATTTTCCAACAGTAAATCAGGTATTTCTAAATCACCTATTTAGGTTTAGTGTTGAGCATGTTTGCAGCTCATTTAGTGTAAGTGAGCAGATGCAGGTTAGTGATGCAGGGACTCGGGTTAGTGGAATGGTTTCAGCCTCATGTCAAAATTGACGCTACTTTGAAAGAGGGTTAAACACAGCCATTTTTAGCAACTTTGATGGAATACCCCCCCAGGTTTCTCTTGAATCCTCTCCCACTCTTTCATGATGACATCACAGAGCTGTTGGATGTTAAGACCTTCTGCTTAAGGATGCACCACAGGTGCTCAAATGGGTTTAGGACCTTGGCCAGTTCCAGTTTCCGAAGACAGGGGATCTTGCTCTACTTGGAATTCATTTTTCCTCTATGAACTGCAACTCCCCAATGCCAGCACCACTCATGCCGCCCTAGACCACCATCTGATCACACACACATACACACAGATGGTAGGGCAGAACCACACAATACACATACATACAAACACACACACTGTCACCACCTTGTCTTGTGTACCTCTGTTTCCCCCTATCTCACTGGTTACAAGCTCAATTGAATTCAGTCACGTCTCTCATTTCCTCGTTCGCTGATAATCACTGGTTAAGACTCCACCTGCTTCCCACTGATTGTTCTCCCCAGCTGTGTCTTGGTTTCCCCTAATGTCTGTGAGTATTTATTTCCCTCTGTTTCAGTCACTCCCTGTCAGAGCATTAGCGAACCTGCACGCAGTATAGCCGAAGGCAAGCATTTAATCCTGACTCCCGTGTCTGCTCCTCTGTTTCCTGTGTCTGCTACCTGCCTCTGTTCCCGCTCGTCTCCTGTTTTCCCCGTCTGGTTCCCGGTCTGTTTCTGTCGGTCTCTGTTTTCTGTATGATCGCCTGCCTGTGACGAACCCGGACCGCCCATGACCTGTCGCCTGCCCATGACCAACGTTCTGCTCTCCTGCCCTGGTATCCGACCCGTTGTCTGCCTTCGACTGACGCTCTGCGCTTCAGCCCCGGCTACCGACTCGCCGCCTGCCTGTGACGTCTGCTTTCCTGCCCCCGTCCCTGACTCGTCGCTTGTCCTCGACCAACGATCTACTCCTCTGCCCCGGCAACCCGACCTGACGCCTGTCCGACCACGAGAGCTCCTGCCTGCCTTTCCCTGCTCTACGTGCCTCTTGCACCTGCGCGCCGAGGGCGCCTTCACGGAGCACACTCACACTCCCTTTCCCCCCTAATCCTAAATAAAGACTGTTTGCAACTTGACGCTATTGTGGTCCATCCTGTCTGTTTCGTGACACACTTACACACACACACAGAGACAACTTACTGTAAGAACAGACAATACATAAGAAACTCACTCAATTCTTGGTTGTGCACTGGGCGTGTGTGTGTTTGGTGTATGTGTGTGTTGGACATTACCATTGGAGGGTGAGATAACAGTGTAGGTGGTGTCATTGATGACCAGCTGGAAGTTTTCTTTTAGAACTGAGTCCAGTAGTGTAGTGGAGGATACCTTCTCTCCATCTGATACACACACACAATGAGAACAAGTGAATGAATAGGTGATTATTGTGTGTTAGGTTCACTACCATACACACACACACACACACAGCCACTGTGACATATTTCATACATACAGACAACTTTGTCAAGATCAACAGACAATCCTAACTTGTAAAAGGAGTGTTAGTAAGGTGCTACTGTGTGATGATTACATGGAGTGAGTGTGGTGGCTGTAGTCATTACCTGTAGTGAGTGTGGTGGCCTTGCTGATTACCTGTGCTGCAGTGTGTATGGTGCTATAGTGTGGTGATTACATGCAGTGAGTGTGGTGTCTTTGGTGATTACATGGAGTGAGTGTGGTGCCTGTGATTACCTGTAGTGAGTATGGTGGCTATAGCGATTACCTGTAGTGAGTATGGTGTCTGTGATTACCAGTGTGTATGGTCCTATAGTGTGGTGATTGCATGCAGTGAGTAAGGTGGCTGTGGTCATTACCTGCATTGAACGGTGGTTGTGATTACTCCAGGGTCCTCCTTTTGGATGTCAGACAGGAAGTCAGCCACAGTCATCATCATTGGTCTGAGAGGGAAACGGCAAGCCTCACCGCGCGACGGCAACATAAGCTGAAGGACAGGGCGGCCATGACAGTACTGAACCTCAGTCACTAACACATACAAACAAAAACACAAATAAACACACATACACTTGCACGCCACACAATCACCTATTCATTCATATATTGTTCCTGTCTCACAAAAACCCATAGGCCTACATGATACATGCATAACACATGCACTACAGAAACATATCCATCACAAACTATGGCATGGTTGGGTGCTGACCTTGGGGTGGAGCCAGAGTGCTGCAAAACACAGTGGAAAGAGTAGCGGGTGTTCTTAGCCTCTCCTAAGAACACACACACACACACACACACACACAAACACACAATAGCTATTGTTTTCTTTTAACTTCTTTAACAGCATTACAACTAGTATTACTATAATGTTTTGTCTATGGACTATCTATTACCAGTGTGTTTTAGCATTAGTACTTTTCCAGAGAGGGGATGAGCCTGGCTTTCCTTAGACCTGTCTGGACGAATACCATGGAAAATTCCATTTATCTTACCTAAAAAGGTGTGTGTGCAAAAGACACTTTATATTCCCATAAACTATTCCTATATATTCCTTTAAAAATTCCAACGGATAAGCAATGTTCTGAAGTTTTCAACTTATACTTAGGTAAGGAACAGTTTTCACAAGAATGAATGCAATGCTCATACGCACAAAACAATGTCATGTAAGCGTGCAACTACAGTGGTGAGATTCCAATTTTTCGAGAAAAAACTTTGGTTGGATGGTTCAAACCCTGTTAACACCTCTGAAACGAAGAGTGAGGACGCGCCCGAGTAAAGCCATCTTGGCGTGGTAACGAGAGCTGGCAGAACTATCTGAACAACAAAATCACACCAAGAGAAAAGTTTTCAATATCGGAGCTGGTTTGCTGAAACCAGACTTATTCCGCCCATGCCCTCCGGCAGTCCGCAATCTCATTGGAACAGAATGTTTACCATGCAGTTGAATTAGTTCAAATTGTTTTGTCAGGACCAGCCCTAGCTGTCCCAGTGTACCCCAGTTACAAATGATGACAGTCAAATTATAGATATCATTCAACCTGTGGTCTGGGACATTCCATTGTGTCTTGTAACCTGATGCTGAAATACCAGTATTTCTTATTCATCTATACATGCAATTTCAACATGTATTATTGCACACAAATAAGTTTAGAGGTATGTGTAGATGCAGGTACAAACTCTAAATTGTTTGATAATCAATGTTACTGTTGCCTCACCACAGGATGTACAAGACTTTATAAAAAATAGTACTTTATTATTAAGGCAAACATGAAACAATTATAACTTTATAACTTAATTGTAATTTTGTACAAAAAAAGCATCAGTCAAAATAAAACAAACCATGAAAAAATAGCAAACACAAACATCCTTCATTTTCAGTAAAAACATTCAAAGCATGTATGCCCCACACACAGATATGAAATGTGTGGTCAGCATTCTGAGGTCATCATTGTTTGATGTGTAGTGGCATGAAAGGCTGTGTCCCTTATTCTTAAGGTCATCATTTGCTTTGTCAGGCAGTGGACAGAGTGGCAACACTGCCCACCCTTCACATGAGACAAAGGTGCCTTGCAGTGTCAAACTGAAGTCACAATTGCCTGTGTGCACTGTGTGTGCACGAGCACCTGTTGATATGCAAGCATTTAAGTGTGTAGATTGATGTTTTTATGTGAACAGTGTATATACATTGTGTGTGTGCGATGTGCTCTAGCATGATCCATGACATGTAAAGTACTAATAATGTGAATTTCTGTGGCAGGGGCAAAGCTCAGTCCGTCTTTTCATTGATTAAAGTCCTTTTCACACTTCTTCCAGCAACTTTTTTCTCATTTTCAGCATAACACTTTCTTTTGTCTTCATTAACAAACTTTAAGTCTACAAAGAACAGTGGCCAACAAAGTGCAAGTATGTGAGCATGTTTTTTTTTCTATGTGTATTCACACATGTGCAGTGGCAATTTCTACTCCTCCCGTGTACTCTGTACCATAGAGTACCTCCGGCATGGGTTCTTAAACCAGGAAGTAGGGATGGGGATGGGCCAGGCAAATGTGCAGGGAACCGTGGCATGCACATTCTGTTCCAGGAAGTTGAAGACTGGGTTCCACCAAGTGTTGCTCAGATAGTTATGTGGGGACCCTCGCATGGCCTGAAGGCAAATGACCAGAAAGAATAAAGAATAAAGGACTAGTACAGGTTCCTCATAAGGAGCCGTTTAAAGGACTCCATTAGATACCGAGTTAGACAGATACTGTACATGCACATAGTGAGGCACAGTGAGGGGAGTCTTAGGAAACAACATTCAGTCACACTTACTAATTAAAATAAGATGTGGTTATGTGGTGACTGCAACACATAACTACTGCATCATTTGCATGAGTGTGTTTCAACATCCATGCATGTCAGGGTGCGTTTCTGGACTGTTTTGGTGGAGTGTTGTCAGTCTGGCATAGATGAAGTATGCCACAATTACAAAACTGTGTGCATGTGTGTGTATAGGTGCAAACATGCATCTAGTGTGAGTGTGTACACCTGTATGCACTGCAGTATGCATGCGTGTGTGTCAGGCAGCACATACCTTGTTGTTGGCCATTGTGTGGTACCAGTAGAATATCCTGGTGGTAATGAAGTAAGCTACCAACACGTCAACAGTGTAGTGGTCATGGGCCAACAGGATGCAAACAACACCAACAGCGCTTAGCAACCAGCACATAAGGTGATACCACCACATGGAGCGTGGAGAATCTGTAAACATGAAATCACAAATAAGTTTAAAATGAAACCTTCACTGCATCAACACTAGATCTGGCAAGATTTTGAGGTATAAATGAACCAAATTAGTGTTTAAAAGCAGAGCCAAGGGTTGTTGATTTTTCAGTCAAAAGCCAAATAATTACACTCCGCTCTGTGCTCATGATGCTTGACTGACATTCAGCGTGTTTACATGCACACTAAAAAATATATATAGGGTAATTATAGGGTTATTGTAGTTACCTGATTAGTCAAGGGTCATGGATGGAATAAACCAATGTTCTTTATTGGATTACTACCGTTATCGTTTTATGAGAAATCCATTTAACACACCTTTGATAAATTTTTAATTTATTCGACACATATGTGTTATATACACCTAAATTGAATTTATTTTCCTTTATATTCCTTTATATCCAACACTGGTAAACATTGGAACTTAAAGAAATCCGTTAACCGAATCATGTAAACCTGGTTTTGGTTATTGGATTTCTAAAATCATTGTAGAAACGGATGTAGGATCAACATGTAGGAACGATTATTACAGTTACCTGATTATTGCCAGTTATCAGTTTATTGTGATCAAGTAAATGCGGTCATTGCTTCCAACTCATTTTTATTTACAGACCTGTTTTTAACTAGTTTTTAAGCACACACAATAGATGGGCAGCCAGAGCTGGTGTTCTGGACTAGTGCAGATTGAAAGGAACTCTACTTACATTCCCTGATAAAGAGGAAGGTGAGGGTGAGCATGACTGTGTGGCCACTGTACAGGTAGTCTCCACACATGATGTGGGAGCCAGTGATGGACAGGCCTCCTCCAGATACCATCTTCAGCATGCGGTACACCTTCCCTTGGGCATCATCATACAACTGGACAAGACAAGGGGGGATAGAGGCAGAGGCACAATCAGAAGTCGCATTAACTACAGGCATTAAGTCAATTAGTGATGGAGACCAAAAAAGAGAAGATACACATACCGGAGGACGAAAGAAAGAAAAAAAGTAAATGATGAAGAAAGAGTAAACAAGAAAGATCTAGACAGTTTTTGCACAATGTAAATATAAGGGTATGTCCACATGGCACAAGCATATTTATTCTATTTTCCCCAAAGCAGAGAGAGCGGCTAGAGAAAAAAAAAAAAACGCTCCAACCAATGTCCCTCTCAAAGCACTCTGCTTTCATCTCTTTCCTAGATAAAAATCTCTGAACTTATCAGAAAGGCACAGGTGTCATGACAGAGCTGATACTTGTCCATCACACAGTTGTTAAGGCCATTTATTGTTAAGATTATAACCAATGGAACAACATGGGTGTGTTTTTCTGATGCAGTGCAGGGATTATAAACTCCCAGTTCTAGTCCCCAGCTTGTCCTTCTCATCTGCGGATAGGCTACATGGAAGCACAACCTAATGAAGGCTGAAACATTACACAGACTGCACAATGCAAAATGCACATTCACACACAGCAAAGTCCTTGTTGAGCTCCATAGTTTTGGCTTGGAGAAGAGATGATTTATCATGTCAGTCAGACCAGCTCAGGAAGTTAGGTGAGATGGAGACACCTACCTTGGGAGCACAGTTCAGGTGGGTGCCAGGTGGGGGGAGGACAGTGAAGTACATGGTGACACAGCGGTACAGATACAGAGTCCCCTGAAGGAAGAAGAACCGGCGGCCAATGATAGCCCTACACACACAGACATACAAAGAAGAGAATACATTTTTAATAGAGCTGTCAATCAATTAAAGAAAAAAAAAACAAATCAGAAAATTAAGTTAATCACAATTAATCGCACATTTAAAGTTCCAGAATTCTCCTTAATTTTTTAAAGGAAAGAATGTCACACATGCCCCTGCAAAGGCCTCGGTTTCCTTCACACCCAACCTGTAGTTGCCACAGGTTGTCTATGACGGGAGTGCCCAGGGGTGAGCAACCACATGATTTTTTTGACAGCCAGGATTCAAGCACACAATTTTCCAGGCTACTGCTACATGCTAGCCAGGTTCCTTAACCACTACGCCACCACTGCAGAGACACTGCATAGTTTAACAACCTCACTGTATATAATATAACTATTTACAAGGTTTCTAGTCAGTTTATGTTCTGCTAACAAGCAAGCTTCTCATAACTGCCTACAAAGTACCACTTGCTGATGAAGTGCAGAATTTAAAACATTATTGAAAGATAGGCACAGGACAATTGATACACGCAAATGTTGCTATGGTAGACATCTCTAGTTTCCCAAGGCTGCAAGAGTCTCACATATTCAGATAGTGGTTCCCGGCTGCCCGTGAGTGATATAAATTCTCCAGAAAGTTGTGCGAGTGGGAGAAGCGGTCGGAACAAGTGGCAGAATCACAAAAGTGAGTGACGATGACACAGGGGAGTGAGTGAGAGAGTGTGTGTGAGCATCAGTCCCATGAGGGAGAGAGAGAGTGTGTGTGAGCATCAGTCCTGTAGGACTTTTGCCGGCATATCTTAGCAGACGACCTCTGTCTCTGTCATCAAATCATTTCATCATTAAAATGCAATGAAAAAAAGCATTTCCTTTATTTTAGCCCTGTATGTAAAATACCATATTTCCACTATGTTTGGTAGAGCTGTGGTAGAAATATAGGCTACCACATCCTATTTCCACTTTCAGCTGATGAGAGTTTAACAGTTCAGCCTATTTTTATCTAGGCCCATAATGCATCTGTACTGTAATGCATTGAGCATCTGGGCCATGTAGCGTAACAATGAGGCCAGTAGAAGCCCAAGTATGATTGATTATGAAGTGGAAGATCCTATATGATTGGATGAGTGGAACTGAACCAAATGGAGTAGAATGTAGAGTGCTGTAATATCTATGTATATATATATATATATATTATACAGCACTTTATTCTACTCCATTCGACTCTATACACCTATATATAGCCTATAGACAATTCCATGCAAAATGTCACATCCATAACGCCAACATGTCCACCTGGGGAAAAGTGTCCCTCATTTGGGTTGAGGAAGTTGGCAACCCTTCTATAGTGGGCTGCTGTAATGCTGGCGGGTAGTGTGATGTATGTGTCTGCGTGATTAATATGCTTAAAATAAATAACTCATTAAAATGCTTACATTAATCACATGCATTAACACGTTAACATTGGTAGCACTAATTGTTAATATTTAGGCGACCACCTAACCAGACAAGTCCTGCTGGCTTTGCCCACAAAACCTGCTTGTGCACATATTAAACAATAACTGCAAGCGGCACCTGCATTTGAGCTCACTATCAGTATTTCATTTGCTTGCTCGCTGGGTTAATATTACACTATACTTGACTTTGCACCACTCCATGTACTTCTACTTTGTTTTCTTTTCGAGGCCTTTGCTTATTTTACGTCTGTGAAATGTTTGATTTTTAACTGTGCTTCTGTCATGCTCTGACACAATGACCATTGTACAAACAGGTGTCCAGATAAATATATGTACTGTGTTGATAAGGGTTTCAGATACTTCCTTTCAGAATGGCTGTGAACTAACAAACACTAGCCATTCAGCCCACTGGTGATCGTTTGTCCATACCACATGTGCTATAATGTGCATGAGGACAACGTGTCAAATCTCAGGTTGTGTGTGTGTGTGTGTGTGTGTGTGTGTGTGTGTGTGTGTGTGTGTGTGTGTGTGTGTGTGTGTGTGTGTGTGTGTGTGTGTGTATGTGTGTGTGTATGTGTGTGTGTATGTGTGTGTGTATGTGTGTGTCTGGGTGTGTTTTAGGGGGGAAATGGTGGTTGAATACAGTGTGATTGTGCATCTCTCTGTGCTTTCTGTGTGTGAGAGTGTCTCTCCTCACCTGTGTTTGAGAAAGAGCCACTGCATGAAGAAGAGGCCCACCAGCAAGAGGCCGTTGATCTCGGCAACAGAGAAGGCTCCAGGCATGCGGGGGAACAGATCGAAGAACTTGTCTGGCAGCGGTGGCATCTGGCTGGGTACACGCTCATGCACCATGGTGATCACACCAGTGGTGAGCACCAGACAGGAGCATGTGTACACGAAAGCCACACCCGTCTTCCACCACTCGTGTGGTAGGGGGTCTGATGACTGCATCAGGCAGGACTGGCTGCCGACAGCTCCTCCACGACTTCTGGAGATCTTGATGCGCACATAGTCCTGGTTCTTGCGCAGCAGGCCTGCATGCAGGGCTCGGACTAGGCGGCCACGTTTGCGGCCACCATCAAGGTTGTCCTCGGCCGATGTAGGGCCAGGGGGCGAGCCCGACTCCTGGGCAGGATGAGGTATAGCCTCTATGGGAACTTCAACATGGTCACCACTTTGGCTACTGTTGCTACTGCTGGTTGAGTTCTCCCCCTCCCGATCATCTAAAAGTTCAGGCGCTGCCATATGTATTTGAGTCTACAGACAGTCAGCAATGCAGCCACCTATGGTATTCCCTCACACACAGACTATGTAAGTAGTTCCTGATTGGTTTCTTTAGACTTGTCTTCCTTCAGTCAACAACAGCCTGTAAATATAAACCATATAAATTCAACATCAATCAAAGACAACATCAAACACAACATTTTTAGGTTAATCTACCAGCTTCATTGTCACTTTGATGGCTCATTAAGTGGTGAATGAAGGCGCTCTCAGCTGCCTCCACCTATATTCCTCAGTTCCCACACTTGAGATCTGCTTAAATGGCGAGCCACCGAGCCTGGAACTGAAACTGCATTTATTACTTTGTCAGTCAATATAACTACAAAAATTATCACCGCTGATTTTTATTCTTTGGTCTGTAAACAAGGTGAGCTTTCAAATCGGCAACTGTAGAGGGAACTCTGGAGAAAACACAGGCTTGCCTGGTATGCCTTTAAGACATTAACACATTTAGCATGGCTGAATAATTTCATACATCATTGATTTTCCAAGTCTTACACACCTTATATCTAGATTAAAAGGATCAGATAATCACACTGGCCAGACTCATGTGGCACGTTCCCACTGAATCTGCAAGATCTAAGGGTTGTCACTGGCCAATCATCGAGAGGTGGATTCACATCGTTTCAAGGATTGTTTCAAGATTTCAAGGACACAAGATGTCCATTAGGATGGGATCAGTCCACTCCTTGGCCTATACCAGCATACCGATAGCCCAGTATTCAATAAGATCTCTAAAGATCCCATGTATCCAGCGAATGTCAGCTTTGCCCCTAAGGTACAATATCCTCACCATCAAGTGAAACTGTTAGACACTTCACTCGTCCAACCCAATCTGGGCACTTGGGCTAATATTCTGGTCCACATCATCTTTAAAACTAAGAACATTATTCTCTTTTCCATTGAATTTCAGGCTCCATGGAATAACGATATAAGCTGCACCCCATCCGTCAGCTTTCATAAGGTTAGAATTTGATTTGATATTGAGAAATACATGGCTTATCTAGGTTACACATTTACACAGTTCTCAAAGCATCCACCCAGTAACAACTCACACTCCCTCTCTCCCATATGCCTGTATGTGTGTGTGTGTGTGTGTGTGTGTGTGTATACATACATGCGTCATATAGAAAAATCCATTTCTCATGAAAAAACTGTGTTTTGAAGTTAATCAATCTCTTGGCTATGAGTTGACATTCTAGGCAGTGTTTGACCGAGAGTAAACTCCGTAGCCACACCTTGAAACCTGTCTAGTCACACACATTCTTGTTCTTCTGGCTCTTGAGACACACACTCCCACTCACTTAGGCATTCCTCCTGACTAAGACTTCTAGATACAAAATCCATGAAATCCATCATGGCCTATTTCATGCATCCTCAACAGAGTATTGTGAAGTTTTGGGTTTTGTCCAGTTGTTTTTATGTTTAGTGACCCCTCTGCTTGGTAATAACCTTCGGACCCACTTATCTCGCAATTTTAAAAATATCCAAACAAAGGCCATGTGCATCAATAAAAGTAACTTGACACCACCTCGTCGGAGGAAATGGTCTCAGCAAAGATTTGTTCTATAAAAACAGAAGCCAAGGGAATTTGAGAGAGAGAGCCAGAATCAATGTCTACCAGAAAGGTAGACAAAAAAGCTAAATAAAGTTTAAAAGCACCCCCCCCCCACACACACAGACACACAATCCCACCCTTAGAAAAGCCACAAATCCAACTGTGCGTGATGCACAGCACCTGTTCATCTGTGCACTTCCGGTCAACCTCGAAAAAGACGCAGATAAATTTTCTGTAACATCTGTAACATTACAACCAGCAATATGTTATGGCAAGGGTAGAAACCAGGCGGGCCACAAATGCGCCTTTTCATCTTTACCGGTCTCATCAGTCAGCCCATTCTAAGAAGCGTAACGTTAATCGCATTAATTCCAAACTCAATTTGACGTCAGAGAATTTTTAAAAACTGTTAGACCTATCTCAAAATGCTGAGAGAGGCAACGGCTACCCGTCTTTATGTCTCGTAAATTAATGCACACGTCAAGCGATCGCTAAACTGACAGAGGTAGGCTAATATTAAACTACTCGACAGAACTTCCTTTAACACAAATTTCTACTGCATAAATAAAGTAATTTAGACGAATATAAATGATCCACAATTTCTGCAAGGCTTCTTGTGCGAAACGGGACTAACTGGCATGCAACCTACCCAAAGTTTCCTTGCTTTCATGTAAATCCTTACGCCTCCTACGCCCGCTCGTTCTGTACCTTGAAGGCTAAAAAAACTCTTCACGCTTTCCCAGATGTGCGTAAAGTTAATCTTGTTCGTTCTGTAGTACTTTCAGTTCAGTCCTTTCTCTTCCACGACAGAGTATGCTGAGCGCCTGAACAATCAGCCCCTCCTACTTAATGTTGCGTATACGCACCTGTCCCCATGCGAAACTCCTAAATCCTCCGCTTCCGGTAAAACTAATGCCCCAGTGTAGTTAGTCATCGTTTGTCATTGGTTAATTTGGTTTCTATGTGATCCTTTCATTCGACCAAGAGCCACGGAGAGATATTGGGAGGTGAGATTTAGAAAGTAGTAATGTATTCCACGGTAATGAACAAGAGGGTGAATAAAATAGCACCTAAATCGGCTTGATATTGACCTTGATATTGAATTCCTGGTCAGAAAATTAAAGGAAAACCCAGACGTCATAAAAACTTATCACCTCTTCCTTAGAGACATGAAAATCCTCTCTTGTCTAAAATCGCCACGTGTATAATATGGCCTGAAATGAATGTGTTATTAATCTAATCTATTAATCAATATTTTCTTTTTAAAACAAATATAATTAATGTGAGGTTTTTAGCAATAAGAGAGAGAGACCACATCTCACATTTCTGTATGTGATAGCCTACATGTGTTTCCTATAGGAGAGTTGTTTTTTGTGCTGATTTGCAGTTTTCCTTAACCTCCACTGGAGGGAGATGTAGTAGTATAAGAGAAAGATGTTTTTAATAGGATCGTTCTTCTGTTGGGGGAAGGAGAGGGCGATTCATATCAGTATCAGACCTCAGATCTTATAACTGTCCTGCATGGTGTTTCTGTTTTCACACGCTAACACACTCATTAGAACATTGGTTCTCTAAGTGGGGTCTGCAGAGAGGTTGGGAGAGACCTTGGTGTTTGCTAGTCTGGTGCAGTGGGCACAGATGCTCCTATATCTCCTCCCAGATGGCAGGAGGCTGAAGAGATTGTGTGTGGGGTGGCTGGCATCGCTCACAATCATGGTAGCTTTTCGGGTGAGGTGGGTGTGTAGCAGGGAGAGGAGTGGGGCACGAGTGATCTTTCCAGCTGTGTTCACTATGTGCTGCAGGGTTTTCCTGTTGTAATCAGTGCAGCTCCCACCCCACACAGTGATGCAGCTGGTGAGGATGCTCGCAATGGTGCCCCTGTAGAAAGTGCCCATTATGGTTGAGAAGGCTCTTGCTCTCTTGAGTGTTCGGAGGAATCAGAGGCGATGCTGTGTTTTCTTCGCCAGTGATGCAGTGTTGGTGGTCCTTACTGATATGCACCCCTAGGAATTTGGTGCTGCTCACTCTCTCCACAGCAGCACCATTGATGTTCAGTGGTGGGTGCTGGGTGTGACCTCCCCGGAAGTCAACAATCGCTGACATTCAACAGGAGGTTGTTGTCAGAAGGTCGACTTCCTTCCTATAGTGGATCTTGGTGATGAGACCCACCAGAGCAAACTTCACCATGTGATTGGTGCTATAGGTTGGTGTGCAGTCGTGTGTCAGCAGGGGGAAGAGCAAGGGGCTGAGCACACAGCCTAGGGGGCCCCTGTGCTCAGTGTGATGCTGCTTGAGGTGTTGTTGCCGACTTGTACTGCTTGTGGCAACTCACTGAGCAAGTCCAGCAGCCAGCTGTGTGTTGAGCCATAGTGATGTGTTGAGCCCCAGCTGGTCTAGTTTGCAGATGAGCTGATGTGGGATTATGGTGTTGAATGCTGAACTGAAGTCTATGAACAGCGTTCTCACATATGAGTCTTTTGTGACCAGGTGGGAGAGGGCTGGGTAGAGAGCAGAGTAGATTGCATCCTTAGTGGACCATTTGTTTATTTACTTAATTTACAAATATATCACACATGAACTTGTTTCAGATATGGGATATTGATGTAAATGGCCATTTTCTGGTAACCTGACTCTGTTGGGCCTGAGCTCAGTGAGGTCAGAGTGGTCTATAAATGGGACACTATATTCAAATTGATAGCAGTTATCCAAATGACATTGAAAGCGACTGCATCAGCTAGTTATTCATATCCGTAATGTTTCATGCATTGACGTAATCCAAAAACAACGTCAAAAGGGAGGACAGTCACAAGTAAGACTTTACTAATTCCTGTGGGAAGAGGTACAGTATTCTTTTCCTCAGCAAAAGGGAATGGGAAGGGAAAGGGAACTTCCTGTTTCATGGTGTCAGTCACACAGATGATGACTCAGCTGATTTAAAAGTTGCTTCTTTTGTAATCCTTTTAGGAGGAAACTGTACAAAAGTAGTTCGGATATGCTTCTATTCTTCCTCATTCTTAGTGTGTGAAAGAAAGGTATCATATTAACACTTTGTGTTACTTTGTCCAAGAAAACATAAATAGCCAACTAAAATTGTAATGAAATCAAAAGATTGAAGTTGAAAGACATCTATGGACTTCATTAATGATGCAATCTAAACATTACAAGTTTGATATACTGACACTGAGATCGCTCTCACTGGCTGGGCGGAAAGTATAGCTGCAAATAGACCAAAATAATTTAAATAATGCCAAAGGTCTAGATTGATATCAATACCTGTCAAACTGGTAGTATAGTTATATATATATATATCGTTTCATAACAAAAATTTGTTCACTGGTTTGTTTCACTGGTATCTAAGACCAACACATTTACAGTAAGTTTTCATCTGTGACTGATGATAATCCAGGCAAGCAGGAAGTAGTTAGAGCAAGGGACTTTAATGAAGTGGTATATTCATTTCCATTCACTAGTTACTTCATTGCTTCATGCTTATCGTACGTAACTGAGCAGCACGGAGCCCCCGGGGGACCTAGGGCACAAAGAAAATGTTATTTTAACTTTTTGGAGCATACGCAAATTCAAATGTAATTCAAATGTAATGTGTGTAGCAAATTGGACCCATGTTCTCCCTTTTCCAATGCATATTGATGTGTTCAGAAATGAATGAAGTGCAACCCAGATCTTACTGTTCTACCTCCTAATTTCCAGTGTATCCCAGATCCCAGGAAAAATCCCAGAAAAATAAAATGGAGGCCCATTGCCAAGGAGCCTGTTTCTAAAATTGCTCTATGTACTAGTCCTTCACCCTGTGCTAAAACAGACCTTTTGCTTTTTTGGTCGTTTGCTTTGATCACACACTCTGTACCCTGTCATTGTTTTTTTCATGTTTGTGCTGACTTGAATTCAGACATCCTGCCATTTTTTTTTCCTATTCAGATGTAAATCACATTGACATTCACACTATTGTTTTCTTTTTTACTTTTTTAACATGTTTGATAATGTTGTTAGATAAGTTTTATTTGTTTCTTACAGTATTCAAAGGAACAGTTATCTTATTTTGTTGATTAGAGCTGCCAAATTTGCTCTCCTTCTCAACCTTCCCCTTTCTCTCCCTCTTTCTCACTGCAAGTACATTTGCATGCATGCAATTTCACTCATGCTCTCTCTCTCTCACACACACACACACACACACACACACACACACACACACACACACACACACACACACACACACACACACACACACACACACACACACACACACACACACACACACACACATACACACACTGCCTGTTTGGCAGATTGAGTCTGCTCTTTATCTTACAGATAGATGATCTGTTCTGTCTTTATCTAGGAAAGGGCTCAATCGCTTCCAGGTGGAGTAGACAGTAAATGTGACTAGGCACACACACAAACACACACACACACACACACACAACGTCTCACTCATCTAACACACACATACATACACACACATTCCTGATCAGTTCCAACTTTCCAACATGGCACCCAGAGGCTGTAATCCATTTTCATCTCTCTCTCTCTCTCTCTCACTCTCTCTCACTCTCTTTCTGGTTGAACACTTTTCACTGTACATTTCAGAGCCAAATTTTACTTTATTTTCTTACTAACAACTTCATCTGGTTTTCTTTATCAGAGCCAAATTCTCTAACATGCAACACAAAGCGGTCCACGCACACACACACACACACACACACACACACAAACACACACACAAAGATTCTATTCATTTACTCAATCTATTTGTCAAAAGGTGAAACACCTTGAAGGGTCGATACTGCACAAATCCTACCCCTGCCACCCCCACCCTCTGTCCCCAATACACACATTGTTTTTCATTGTGTGACTGATCCAGGGAGCTCAGAATCAGGTCTTCTGCACCACATTAATACTGTGTGTGTGTGTGTGTGTGTGTGTGTGTGTGTGTGTGTGTGTGTGTATGTATGCTTTTACATTATTGGACTTGATTGATGATTAACATTTAAGCTTTTATGAGACCTGCACTGTGTAGTTTCTTTCTTAGCCCTCTCTTTGGCAGTTACTCCTTTTCTCCACTGGACTCTCTCTCTCTCGCTCCCTTTCTCTCTATCACCACACACACACAGAGAAGGATGGGCACTTAGGATATGTTCAAATAGACAAGCACTCCTCAAAGCTGGAGTAGAAACAAATGTTCTTTTACTCTCTGTTCAGATGTGCTTAGAGGTGAGTCTTACTGTAGACTCCTCTCCTAAGCTCAGTTTAATGGCCTGGCCTAAGCAGTAGAGAATGGAGATATGGCCCTCTGAAGTCTCTCCTAAGCCAAGCTACGTGACCCACCACCCGCCATCACAGGCACAGAGAGACTCCCCTCCTGTCAGTTAGGCATAATGAGGATGCTGTTTGACTGGAAGGAGCAAAAGGAGGGGTAGAAGAAGAAAAAAAAACATTTGTTTGTTGTTGATGTTTTATTTATCTCTGTCCATTGGTCTATTTAATCCATGTACCCAAATTAATAATTCACAAGTGCTGTATTTCAGTTGATCAGCTGTGAAGAAGCAACAGCAGAGCTGAAGTTTTAAAGTGTGTCAGCAAGCAGGAGATGGAAAGAGATAAACGACAGGCATATGGAGTCAAATTTTTCCTTCTACCGTTGGACAGCACTTAGTAGACATGCCAAGTAGTTGAAATAGTGTGTGTGTGTGTGTGTGTGTGTGTGTGTGTGTGTGCATGTGTGTGTATGCACATTGACATGGACACACACTCATCACTTACTATTATCAATTTAAAACGTGAAAACCATGTAACTGTGGTTACCATGGTGACTCATAGGCCATGACCTCCACAAGCTGGGAGTCCTGGAATATGTCTGCACGTATGTGTATTTAGTTTCAGAGTGACTTTATTGGTGTGAGCGTGTGTGTGTGAGAGAGAGAGAGAGAGAGACCGAGAAAGATAGAGGGAGTGCATTTGAGAGGGATAGAACTATATCTGTTTTATCTCCTTGTTAATGCTGTGACCTTGTCCCCCACCCCCCACATCCCCTCCACCCTTTCCCAGGCACCTGAAATCTATCTCTCTTTGCTCTTTCCCTTGCCTTTATTTCTCTCTCACCTGTCGACATGCTCACCTAGAACAAAGAAAAGCTGTAGGGAGACCCATCCGATACACTACTTTTATTTAGTCATTGAAGAGACCTTAGAAAGACCTCGAGGTTGTAAAAAATGGAAGAGGTGGGGTGGGGGCTGAAAGATGAAACAAGAGGGAGAAAAGAATGTTCATATGTTTGTGTGTGGGATACTGTGATGGGCTGAGAGAGAGAGAGAGAGAGAGCCTGTGTGAGTCCGCAAGCTCTCTCCCAATCAACTATGATTTACAGAACATTTAGCCGAAGATCTGACAGGGAGAGAACCGAGATGTATATCAGCCCAACATTCCAGCTATTTAGACACGTGCACATATGCGTACAGCCTCTCTCTATCTCTTTACACTCACGCGCACACACACACACACGCACACACACACACACACACACAATTTATTATTTTCTCAGTTGTGATGCCAAAAGCATGTTCAATTGCTGCATCAATCTAGTTGATGAAGCATTTGTTTGTAGCTGTTTTGGCATGATGGCTTTTTTGGAAATGGGTGGGACATTTGAAAAGATATGACTGGAGGACAGAGCATAGTCTGGTGGTCTGTGTGTGTATTTTTGTGTGTGTATGTATGCGCAAGGGGGTGTGTGTTTGTCTCCGGATTCTCTATTTAAGAAACCACTCCCTGGAGAAGTGCACAGGTATGCAAGAGCAATGAAGGTAATGAATCAGTTTCAACCTTAATGGTCAACAGAAACCTCTCTCACTCAGAAGAAAGATCGTAGCTAGAAACTGCCGATTCTCTCATTTTTCACATCGCTCTATAAGAATGCACAGGTGCGAATGGCTTTTGTCTCTGATGCTGGCAGCTTTAAGCATCGGCGACATCGCTGAGTTCGCGCGTCCAGAAACACCGGCAACTTTAGAGAAACAATCGAAACACGCGCGGATACAGAAACCGCGAAGCAATCGAGAGCAGGTAAGTTGTCAAAACATTTAGCTGATACGGAGAATATTTAGCTGATACAGCCATATATCTTATATATCAATATATATCTATATTGAATTCAATTTTTCCAAATGTTATCAGCATTTGTTTTCCGCACGTAATGGACAGCAATACGAGTACTGTCTTATTTTCGCAATTCGCAATAAATACGTATAGCTTATCTCTACTACACGCTGGGTAACTGGGGTTAGTTATATTCCATATATTTATTATTCTGCATTGTCTAATTTGTTGTATTATATTGGTATTTATTGTGTGTGCACATGAGCTATTTAAGCAACATGCATGCATGCATATGTTTTTTTGGTCTGGATATGTGCGCGCGTATGTGTGTGTGTGTGTGTGTGTGTGTACACGCGCGGTACAGGTGCTCTGTGGCAGTGATAGAAATTGTCCCAAAAGAAGTTTCTGCCTGTCCCATGACTTCAGACAGGACAACAGCCTGGGTCCCTCTCGCTCTCACTGCATATCATGCAAGAAGAGAGGTAGACGTTGCCATAGAGATCAAATGTGCTGCCCTGGGAATCAGTGTCGCAACTGTACGTGAGGTGTCATCATTTTAGCACACTGTTTGCTTGTGCACATTTTAGCATACTTTTTGCTTATATCTGCTGTTTGTGTTTAGATTTGTTAGGCTCCCAGTTGTACCTCACCCATATATCTGTGTGTGTGTCTAGATGTTTGCCATCCTGTCATACACAGACACAGCATTCTCTACTCCCGCTTGCCATATGCACACAGTTTCACTTTCTCAGTGACGAAGAAAAAGTCACCAATCCACAGTGGAACACCTGTTGTGAAAGGTGAGTTTACGCTGCTTATTTCCTATTGCTTTTCCCCTGCCTGTAATCTGGTGACACTTGTAGCTAAAGACCTTCATCTAAGTATGAGAACTACAATCCAGAACATAGCAAACTTTAAAGCCCTATTCACTCATATTCAATTGTTTTTCTGTTGTTATCGTGAATGGTTGCGCTAATATTTATATTGGTCTTTGTGTGTGTGTGTGTGTGTGTGTCTGTGTTTGCCGCAGGCATGTGTGTACGTTCATCAGACTGCAGGCCAGGTGAGTGTTGTGCACGCTGGCTCTGGGTGCGTGTGTGTAAACCGCGGCTGAAGGTCGGAGAGGTGTGTATGAGTGATGCGCGCAGGAAAGAGATGCTTCGGCTGGACCTGTATCAGCGCTGCCCCTGTGAAACAGGACTCACCTGTGTTCCTCGAGCACACTCACACACACACACTCACACAGACTCTCTCTCACACAAACATTCACAAACCCAGTCCCGTAAGCTTGCTCAAAGACTTCACACATGCCAGATAGCAACATAAACATCACACACACACACAAACACTAAGAAACACAAAAACATACAAACATTTATAAACACAAAAAAACCCAAAATGGCTCTTGTCACACACACACACACACACATCATTTAAGTGCAGGTCAGAGATTAGGAAGAATCTTTACAGATTTGTCTCTTTGAAGTATAGTATATTATAGTTGTGGCCAACATGAGAAAGTGAATATGTGTGGATGTTTGTGCGTGCAAGTGTGTGTGTGTGTGTGTTTGTATGAGTGTCTCCTGTCATAATCATCTATGGTATATACTGCACTTAGCCAACAATCTGACAGAAGGAGAATAAAGATGTGTAACGGTCCAACATTCCAAATTAGACACACAGGCACACAAGCGTGTGCACACACACACACACACATCTACACATGCATACACTGACATACTCACATGGACACATGTACATAATCAGGCTGCATGTATAAGATGAAACTTATACTATACAGTCCTTTGCATGAATGAC
>JAIFZK010000136.1:532500-587500 GCA_027481765.1 Tenualosa thibaudeaui | reverse complement strand
AAAAGGATGAGAGCTGAGGATATTCGTTGTATTTTTGTCATATTTTAGATGGGCAGAAACACAGACACAGACACTACAGTGTCTCTACATCCATACTCCCAGCAGCATTCATACTCTATCCTCACACTATACACTCTAACCCTAACCCTTTCCATTGCATTCATACTCTATACTCACACTATATACTCTAACCCTAACCCTTTCCATTGCATTCATACTCTATACTCACACTATATACTCTAACCCTAACCCTTTCCATTGCATTCATACTCTATACTCACACTATATACTCTAACCCTAACCCTTTCCATTGCATTCATTTTCCTGCATTCTACTGCAATCACTTTTATTTTGCTCCTAAGCAGGGTCAGAAAAACATTGTCTTACATTATGCTCGATGAGTGACTCTTACACTACTCCGGAAGCCACTCACACTCCCCCAAAGCCCCTCGCACCTATTTCTTTCTTGGCGTGTTCTTCTAGCAAGCCATGTGACGGCGCCCAGCACCCAGACCCACTCACTCAACTTTCCAAGCAAAGTCAGTGAGTCAGAGCGAAGGGCTCCCAGCGCTCCAGCTGCATAAAGATGACACGGGCCAATTGCTGTGTAATTAAACCAAACAGCTCCGCCATCTGATCTGCTTACCCCCTAGTGGCCCATCACAACAAGCCTCCACTGCACTGCAAACATATGAAAATATATGTGTGTGTGTGTGTGTGTGGGTGTGTGTGTGTGTGTGTAATCCCCAAGTGTCTTGCTCTTGCTGGTTGTAAAAACACATCCCAGTTTGGAGGAAGGCCCATTCTCCAAACACACACACACACACACACACACACACACGCACACAGACACTCTTAAATCTTTGTGATGACCTAGATGTGAACCAGCCACTCTCCCTCCCATCCCAGAATCCCAGGGAAATGTCCCTTAAGCACCAAGCTGCTGGGTACAGAGGGCTGAGTTTGATGTCATGATGGTCCAGGACCCCCTTCCAGGAGGCCAAAGGAGCCCCTTCCTAAGACATAAAGATGTATCTGGGGGCCACATATTTGCTGAGGGGCCTAGAGTAACATGTGTCAGTGTGATTCCCCTGTGTGAGTTTTGTTATGTGAGAGTGATAGTTTTTCATGTTTCTATGTAGCTATGTACATGTAGGTGTCAAGGTTAAAAATGAGACGGAAGTGTTGTGTATGTGTGTGTGTGTACATATGCGTGTGTGTCTGTACGTGTGAGTGCGCTTGTGTGTATGCATGCATCTGTGTCTGTGTGTGTGTGTGTGTGCAGACCTGCTTTTCTCCGCTGGTTTTCCTGAAGTTGTTTCTTCAGCTGCTCAATCTCCTCCTTCAGTTTGGCATTCTCCACTAGCAGCTTCTTCTCCTCCCGCACCGATTTCTGCAACACTATAAAACACAGCACGACTCATTTGTGTGTGTGTGTGTGTAAGAGAGAAAGTGGGAAAAAGAGAGATTGTGTGTGTGTGTGTGTGTGTGTGTGTGTGTGTGTGTGTGCATGTAAGAGATAGATTGAGATAAAAAGATAAAAAGAAAGACTGTGTGTGTGTAATGTGTATTGTTAATTGGATCCCCATTAAATAAGTCATAAGGCTTCACCATTATTCCTGTGGTATGACAAATGTGTGAGTGTGTGTGTGTGTGTGTGTGTGTGTGTGCAAGCACATGTGTGTGTGTGTGTGCTTGTGTGTGTTGTTGGAAGAATGCTGTATATATAATCTACTACAGACTGTGGAAGTTATGAACTGAACATGATTTATATAGTCCTGATTCATCAATGAAATGGAATCAGAGTTGTAACTTACTGTAGCACAATGATACTTAAAGTATTATTATTTTCTATATTATTCTCTCTCCCTCTCTCTCTCTGAGTGTGTGTGTGTGTGTGTGTGATCTTACATGCTTTCTCTCCCAGCAGTAGCATTTTTTGCTTGAAGAACTCCATCATCTGCTCCTGCTCCTTCAGAGACACTTCATCACAGGCAGGCCGACCTGGAGCAGACATCGGTCACTGCTCAACACACACACAAACACACACACACACACAGAGAGAGAGAGAGAGAGAGAGAGAGAGAGAGAGAGAGAAAATGAGAGAGAGAGACAAAGAGAACACAAATGCAGACTTAACACACAAACACATATTTTGTACACACAACATTCACAAACAGCAATCACAAACAATAAATACCACATACACCCAACTTTGAATAAGCTGACACAGAGAGAGGGAGAGAGAAAGAGAGAAAGGGAGTATGAAGAAAAGGAATCTAGTCAAACGGACATGCGGCAACAGCTGTCAAACACAATCCTCTGGCTATAAATAAGCACACACTCACACATAGCGCCTCACGTGTCTCACAACGCAACTCCCATGTTCAAATCAAAAGCAATTCAACTCTCCCTTATTGCTTAATCCCACACAAATACTGAAACATATATATACACTACCTATAACTACACACCAACCACACATCAAACCAGTAATCAAACCAGTGCACTCCATTACACCAGCGAGGATGGAGTATGCTGTAAAAACAATCTTACTATATTACTCTATTAACATATAAACACACACACACCATACAGATCAAGATTTTGGCCTTGTTGCACAACATGCAGGAGAGTGTGTGTGTGACTAATGAAATATTTCTGTCTAATTTTGTATGTCTAATATGAGTATAAAATACAAATGTCTTCGATTGAACTTGTAGTATTGTAGCGTGATGTATTATAGGAAGAGTGTGTCTATGAGAGCCTGTGAAGAGTGTGTGTGTGTGTGTGTGTGTGTGTGAGAGAGTGTGTGTGTGCGCGCGCGTCTGTCTGTTTCACCTGTATGACGAGAGCCCAGGCAAGAGAAGAGAGAAGAGTCCAGTCCGTAAGAAAAGAGCAAAATGAACGACTGCTCCCCTCCTCTTCCTCTCTCGCCGTCCCTCCCTCTGTCTCTCATTCTACTCCTCAAACCCCCCTTCACCTCTGTGAATCCCAACATTCTTAATTTAGAGTGCAGGGACACATGCGGTTAGGATCAGATTCCCCCCTGAAGAGAAGAGGACACCCACCTCCCCGCCCGCCACCCATCTCCCCCCCTCTTCCATCTTGCTCTGTCCAAGTCTCCTTTAGAGTCTGTGGACTTCTTTTTTAGTGTCAGTTTAGTAAATAAGCATTCTAATTGGTCTCTCTGTGGAATCCTTTATTTACAACAGACTGGAATGTAGACATTGAAAATGTTTGGTAACATCATTGGAATCAGTGTTGTTCCTTGGTGTATCACAATGAGACTTAAATACAGCAAAAAATAAAAACAGCTAAAACTCTTGGTAACACCTTAGCATAACAAATGCTTATAATGCATGAGTAATACTTAGTAAATAATGAATAAATTATGAACAAAGCATTTATATAGATTTGTAAATTATTAAGAAATGCTATGTTAACATGTGATATATTCAAATGAGCGTATTATATGAGCATTTTATGTTCAATCATCTTGCCCAGTTTCAACAGTTGAAAACATGCAAAGGGGGAGATCCATTTATTTTATTATTATTTTCATTTATGTTTAAATTATTTATTTGTCATAGATTATCACCTTGTCCTTGTGTGCTACCTTCTTGGACAGGGTTCACTTCTAAAAATTATTGTAATCTCAATATGATCTCTTCCAGGTAAATAAAGATGTATTATTATTATTATTATTATTATTATTATTATTATTATTAGTAGTAGTAGTAGTAGTAGTATTGTTGTTGTTGTTGTTATTAATAATGACAACAACAACAACAATAATAATAATAATAAAGGTATATTATTATTGATATTATTATTATCAATCCAAATCCAAATAATCCAAATAACTGCAGGGGAAACAGTGAAACACTATGACAGTGGCAGTAAAGAGTTTACAGTTTAGAGCTATTGTTCAAATTGATCAGTAACCACACAACCACACCAACAACCCAGCTGACACTGATAAACTCACAGTTAGAGCATGCTAATATGCTAACTCTTTTAGTGATATTGTTGATAATGTTCTACTGTGCTAAATTTTCTGTAAAGGATTTTTGGCTGGGACATTTGAAGGAAATACTTAACCAATTTATCTTTTTATAATATTTGGATTTTTTGTACAGTGTGCAGCTTAATTGTGGAATTCAATTAAATTTCCCTTTAACAGCACCTTTTACAAATAGTTTTTTACTGGTGCTTTACAGAAGGAGCACCCAAGAGGGAAGGGAAACCCCCTTGTGGTAGACAGTCTAGGAAGAAACCTTGGGCAGATCCATGGCTCAAGGGGACAACCCAGCTGCCAGGGGTCATGCAGGAAAAGTACAGTCAGTAGTTACCATGATAGATTACAATTTGTTCATGGTTTTAGCTGAGCATCATAATAATTCCAAAATATTGTCCCACAACATTATATGGTAGTCAAGCCAAAGATGGATAGACTAGTAGCAGCCATATGTGAAGGAATAATACCACAATACCAGTAACAATGGCAATAATACTGATTAAACAGCATGGAGATGATAACAGCTGGGGTGACTAAAGGTCAGGCTACTGGCCTCAGGCCTCTGGAAACATGTTAGTTGGAGGTTATTGACGACCAGCTCCAGAAAAACAAATGTTGTCCAGAATACAATTTCTTAAGTCTCTTTGACATGCTGGAAACCCACACAGGGGTGATAGTTGGTCTTTCAATGTGCTTTTGGAGTCACAGTACTTTATTGAGCAGATATGCATGTATGGAGTGGAAGAGTAGATGTGAGATTTACTGAGGCCCTCAGGTGTCTGATGCCAATGTAGGGATTTTAAACTGAAGATGAAGGATGACGATGATTACACAACTATGCAACAGCAAACAAGCAATCATTTGACAAAGACAGAAAAGCATATTGACATGGTGGGTAAATGATCATTGACGGTGGACCAGATTTCAACTGAGCTGATAAAGAGCTCAGGTGAGGAGGTCATTTCCAGACAATGGCCACATGCCAATGAGAGATTCCTCTGTGGAGTCTGACTGTTCTTGAAGTCAACACTCAACCAGTCTGCACTACACTTGAATTGCCTGTTTCTATTGGCAACCATAGTAATTAAGCTGTAAAGAAATAAAACTCTTTAGAGTGCTCAAGGTGTGGATGACAGGCTTTCAGCATGTTTTGTGTGACGGTAACGGGAACATTCCTAACGACCGGATGAGCAGAGGTGAGTGACGGGGTGGTGAAAGGTGCTAAAACACAGCCCAAAATGGCGACAATAAAAGGGAGAAAAAGAGGGAGAGAGACAGACAGACAGATCAGAGAGTGAGAGAGGTGCCTGAGGGGTCATGGGGGGTGGAAGGGGGAGTCAGCCTTTATGCTGTGGGATGGACGGAGCACAGGTGTGTGACCTTTGCAGAGCTTTTACCTACAAAACGCACACACACACACACACACACACACACACACACACACACACACACAGACACACACACAAACATACACAGACACACACACTATTGCCTATACAACAAAACACAGGGCAAACAAAGCAAGTAGATCCACAGCAAAGAGAAAGAGAGAGAGAGAGAGAGAGAGAGAGAAAGAGTAACTCCTTGCATGTTGTATGTACTCTGATTTTGTCTTACCGCCAACATTGTTCTAAATGTTTCTGTATTTGTCTTTGTATGCATCTGTTTTTTGTGTATATGTTCATGCCAATAATGCTATTTGAATTGAATTAAGAGAGAGAGAGAGTGGAAGAGAGATAGAAAGAGAGAGGAACATCTTGAGGATTAGTGCTGAGAAGGATCAGGAGCGGTGGGCATGTGTGGAATGAGTGGCCAGGGGACAGACAGCTCTCTCAACTCTGCCCCTGAGATTCCCCAGCAGCACAGGGGCTTAAGGCCCGCTCTGCTTTACTGCACCTGAAAGGCCCCACCGTATCGCTCCAAAGCCCTGGGGCAGGACTCCCACATGACTTCCTAGCCACAGCTCCCTGAGTGCAAACCATAAACTGCAAGCCCATGTGGTGGAGAGTGTATCCCAAGCTCATCCCATCCAAGTCGATCTCATCTAACTATAATCACATTTTCAAGATTGTCCCACTGATACTCATACTACATAGTACTAGTAATGATGTGCAAGTATGTAAAAATGTGTTTATTTAGTTAGTTTACATACATAACTCAAACCAGTTTCTTTCATCTCTGGCTCACAGTGTGTTCTCCAACACTGAGCTCTGACCTAAGGACAGTGACATGCAACATTGAGAGCAAGAAGTCATTAAGCTATAATCCCAGTGTCTGGTCCTTTGCCAATGTCATACATGCCTTCAGAATTTACCTCATTCCTCAAGATCAACAAGTGTCTAAGTTGAAAAAGATCTGCTGCCTGTAATGAGTGAATGTTTGCTCTAATGTTTTCCCGACCTCCACCCCTCCAGTCTGCAATGAGCAGTGTTCACACTGGGCTGTTTTTGGAGTGACTCATTACCCTATGGCTGAGAACAGAAGTGAGGCATGGAGATCCCCTCTGCCTGTCTATCCCATGCAGTCCTCCCTCCCCCTCGTCTTTTATTGATAACTAGCAGAACATAGAAGCTGCAGTTTAAATCTGTTTACCTTATTGTTCACAAACAAATATTTTATCTGTTTGTATTGTTCTATGTCAGCTCTGGCAACACTGCTTCAATGAGTCATGCCAATAAACCTTGAATTGAATTGAAAGAGAGAGAAAAGGAGAGAATCCATGTGTTTGCATTAGAGGAAGTTTGCCATTGACTTCAGGCTTCAGTAATGACCTGCTGTAGTTGGGGGCATGGCCTATCTGTAAAGTGATTTGTAGAGAACACCTGTTTCTGACTATGTGAGTAAGTGTGTTTCTAGAGAATGTACGTGCACCTACACTGTGTATAGAAGATGTTTGTGTGTGTGTGTGCGCAAGAGAGAGAGAGAGATAGACAGAGAGAGGGAGAGAGAGAGAGAGTCTGTGTGTCAAATTAGCACCTGTGCTTTTATGATGTGGTTGAATCCTGCTCAGAGACGCGTCTCAACAACACCAGTCAACATATTTCACCGAGACCCGAGAATCGAGTAACAAGTTCATGATGCACACCATATACCATCTCTCTTTTTGTCACACACACACACACACACCTTAATGGAAGAGTTTCAAAGACCACCATCTTGAATGAGAGTGGCAGCTGAACATATTTAATGTCCTGTAGTATAAATACAGCTGTGGACACACAGCAATCTTCAACAGCATACATACATATAATGAACACACAACTCCACTGTGTGTGTGTGTGTGTGTGTCTGTTGCTCAGGTGAAGAGTATGATGGTGATGTTTGAGAACTATGTGTGCATTTGTGTGTGTACGTTGAATGTTTTACACCTCCTGTGAGGAGGCTTTGTTAAAGCAATGCATGGCAGGAGTTTAAAATTAATTATAATATAGTCATAATTTGTATGAGTTTGTTTGTCTGTCTGTGTATGTGTAAGTGTATGTGTATGTGTATGTGTGTGCATCTATGTGTTCTCTGTGTATATGTGTGTGTGTGTGTGTGTGTGTCTACAGTAACACTCCCTTAGTAGCAAAAACATGAGCATAACCTGGGTTAGTGTTTGGCTTCGTTCAGTGCGTTTCATCCTCTACGTTCTCATGGACGGAATGCACACAGTCAGATTACTGATTGGCTGATGCAGCCAAAATATTAACCATAATTATAAACAATGAAACAAGGACAATAACAACAAAGCAAATACACAACACATATTATAAAAACATATTGCCTGTGAAATGTTCTAGTTGACTGTAAGGAGTGTGTGTGGAGGTGGCTGGGGTAGGGGGGTGGGAAGTGCCTCAGGTGCTGCATAATCCTCTTCGTAAGCTAATGTCGTCGACGGCCACTTCTCCTCTTCTCCCTTTCCTCTTCTCACCTTTTATGACAATCTGTAAACACACACACACACACACACAGAGTTCATAAATACAGGCAGGCAGGCAAATCATAAAAACAGCAATTAAGTAAATACATGAGGTGAAATGTTGTCTGTTAGTCTTCATCAGTCTAATGTTAAATGTTTGTCTCTTTTTTATTAGCCTGCTTCTGCAATATTTGAATTTCTTCTTCAGGGGAATAGTTCATCTGTCTATCTATCTATCTGTTGCAGTGTGGTAATGTAATGGCCTTGCCAGTACTTACACTCTTTAGGCCCCTCCCCTGTAGGGAGATGTGGGCGTGTCTCCAGCCATGCCCACCAGTCCTGGTCCAGAGCGCTGTGCTGTGGCCACGCCCCTTCTTGGCAAACACCTGGAGTGTGCCGGCCTGGTAGCCCACCAAGTGGCTGCGGAAGGACAGGCACAGTGGCCCCGTCACTGAGCCAAAGGGTATCGTCAGCCGCGCTCCCCGCACGCTTCGATGCCCCGACCGCACCTCACCCACCGCCAGGTACCGACCACCTGGGGGGGAGGGGGGACACAGAGACACATACAGTGTTAATATAAAATAAGAAATACATATGCACATAGACACATACACACACACACACACATACCGTTGGGGTCATCTCTAGACTCCCAGTGCACATCTCCCTCGTTGTCTGTCAACCAGGGACACACACCCTCATCAAATGAGCAGCTCACAGACCCAGGACCTATTCAAACACATGCAAAAATAAAGGTATGTCATCTTACTAACTTATTTACATATATGAACATATTTATCTACAGTATGTGTGAGAGAGAATAAGAAACATCTGTACATCTCTCTGTACCTACATTCAAACAGAAGCGGACACAGACAGACAGACTGACAGACAACGCAGTCAAAAGGTCATGATATTGGGTCTTACTTGCTTGGTCCTTGGCATAATCTCCTGTGAGTCCCAGTTCAATGTCAAAATCCAGATCAAACACATTATTCTGGTCTTCTTTGCGAGGGACTGACACACACACGCACGCACACACACACACACAAATTACTCTCAGTACAGTTTTGCTTCATACATATTGTCAATCATTAGTTCTTTTTTTTGTCACATCACATTTCACATACAAGTCTGCTACTGTTACTGATTATATGTATTAGTTGTCAAGACATTAGCAAGTAAATGTCATTTTAACTAGTTTGGACTAAAACCTAAACCCCACATAAAATGTCGAGCGTGCATATCTTTAACACTGTTTTCACTCCACTAATCAGTGAGCAGCTTCTTCTGGGATATCAACACATAGATAGGGTGCATGGAAAGATGTCATGGAATACATCCTAATATCAACAAAGCATCATGAGTCTAAAAGAGATGCTTTTTTCTGCCTCATAGTCTAGACACTGTGTTTTATGAGACACTCGACACTGATGCTCCTTATTATTGTCAACAATGACATCAAGATCATCTTCATTCCTCATTCATTTATTCTCAGGGCTGAACCTTAGTAATTAGGGTCGACAGAATCCTGCCCTGTGTGTGCCTATGGGCTTGGACTTACTGTGCACATCTCCCCTAGGTTTCGGTGTATCTACAATGTTATTGTTGAAGGTTGTGGTATCCATGGCGACAGTAGTTGTGACTACAGGTACAGTGGTAGTTGGGGCTGTAGTTGGCTTTTTGGACACTCGGACAGGAGTTGGGCCGATTGTTGTCGTTACTGCTGGCCTGGTGGTCTGTGCTAGAGCTGTTATCAAATCTGTTGTGGTTGAGGCTACAGTCATCATCCTTGCAGTTGTTAGAGGATCTGTTGTCATAGCAGTAGTATCTGTGGTAACAGCCAGTGTGGCTGTTGTGGTGTCCATAGTGGTGAGCTCAGTTGTAGTTGGAACTGATGTTGTTGTGAGTATTCTTGTAGTTGTTGTTGATTTTGTAGTAGTAGTTGTTGGTTTTCTTGTGGCTGTGGTTGGTTTTCTTGTTGGCTTCTTAACCACTTTAGTTGTTGGGCTCTTTGTTGCTGTGGGGATTTCAGGTACTGGTGGGTCAATGGTGATCCGCTCTGGTCTAGGTGGTTGTATGGTGACCTTAAGCAAAGCTGTAAATGACAACCATTAGTATTTCGCATAATACACAACAGTGAATGTTTCACGTTACACACACATCGGCTACACCCACAACATACTTATGGGTCAACCACAGGATTTAAGTCTCAAGTGCTCAATATACTGCTGAAGATTGAAACTGAAAAATAGCATGCAATATACAGCTGCTCGAGCACATATCCATTCTTCCTCAGAGCAACTCTGTTTTGTGTTATTTTTAATTGAAACAATTGGCTAGCCACTCAACATGTGAAAGAACACATGTTCTATGTTCATATTCTATGTTACTATGTTCAAGATGGTCTCTCAGTCACAGATTTTGGTTGAGGGTCCTCACTTATGTCTGTAGACTAAATAATGTTCCGCTCACAGTGAGAAAGCTCACAGTGTAAAAGCTTATGGTGTGAAAGATCATAATAAGCAGTTATCTTGCCAAACATGGCAACCCTCCCTGGTAAAACAGCCCTCTACTTAATCCAGCTGGCAGACAGGACAACATCCTTTCCCACAAGACTCACTCATCACGGCCCTCTCCTCAGATGTCACAGAAGTGTCTTTCACAACTTAAACACAAAGCAAACCAACTGCAGCCCACGTAGCCCACATTGTTTTGCTGGAATATAAACAGTGCTTCTGCTTTGTCAGAAACTAAACTACTACTCAGCTGTTTCCTGGAACAGTGCAATATCTACTGGGCCAACTAAATCCAAACAGAGCGATTCCAGACCACATTTTGCCGCCAAATAATGCCATATTCCGTCATGAAGGAGGCGTTTGTCTCAAGTGGGGTGTGATGTGTGAGAGGCAGGAAGAATAATTACGTCTGCAGAAGAGGCCTCTCCCATGAGCACTTTCTTTGCATTTGCACTTCCTGGACCCTGGGGTGTCGAAGCAGAGGGATCGGTCACCTGTGAAAACACACGACACACAAAACTGCATAGTACATTACATACAAACACACACTTAAAAACAGATATACGGGGTGGGGGAGAGCCCCAAGGTACACAGATAAAAATGACATTTTCAGAGTTCACTGTTTCCTTAAATCGTGTATGACATGTCATGTCTGCTTACTGATACACTGGTATCTGCCGTTGGCATAGCGTAGCTGGAAGCCAGGGTGACACGTGCACAGGTAGCTCCCAAAGGTGTTCACACAGCGCCTGGAGCGGGGACACACTGCCAAGCCGCTCGCACACTCATCAACATCTGCAACACACACATACAATCAACAATCATACATCATACAATGAACAAAAATCTTTTAACGCTATTTTTACATGGTACCTTTCAAAATACATTCTACATCATGATACCAATATTGCAACATTTGCAAATATATCACTGTGCAGTGCATTCCTAGTTTGCTGGCTTAAGAGTATCTGTGCTGGGTTTTGAAGTCCAGTCAGGTTTGTCTTTATCAGTGGCTTCCGTCCAGCCTGTTAACAGACATCCATAACCCTTATCTGACAATAGACGCTCCATTCTGCCCCAGTCTCACAGTGCCACATAATGTGTGTGTGTGTTTATTTGTGTAACTACATGACTGCTTCCCTGTGTTACTGTGTGTTTGTAGAGTGCATAGCCCTGACTGCAAGTGTAGACTGGACTCTAAGGGGAGAACAACAACCCTAAATTGGTTAATATGGGTGAATGTGCATTGATGCCAGAGTGTGGTTATTGTGTGTGGGTGTTTAAAGTACATGCCTACACAAGTCCTCTGGTCAGGTCCGAGCCGTAACCCTGGTGATGGACAAAGACACCTGACCTCTCCTTTCTTCATCTCACAGCCATACTGACAGTTAGCCAGAGCACATGTACGAGCTGAGAAAGGGACAGAGAGGGAGACAGAGAGAGAGAGAGAAAGAAAGAGAAAACTATAGAACTCTCTGTGTAAATTCTAGCTGTTTTTATGACAAATTAAATGGTGATAGCACATAAAAACACATCTTTGTATACACACACATACACACACACACTGACATCGGCAAGTGTTGTCAGGCATCATCATGTATCCATTGAGGCAGTAGCACTTGTAGCTGCCAAGAGTGTTCACACATCTGTGCTTACAGGGCCTTGGCTTCAATCCACACTCATTCACATCTATAGAGAGAGAAACAGAGAGACAGAGAGACAGACAGAGAGAGAGAGAGAGAGAGAAACAGAGAGCAAGAGCAAGAGAGGGAGCGAGAGAGATTTGAGTCTTCACAATCGTATTAAACCACTTGTTGACACTTCCACATCAGTACACTTTCAACACATCTACAACATTTGTACTCTTAGCAAGAAGCTTTACCAGCAGATGTAAAAACAAAACGAGGAGCAGAAAAGCGGCAACCTCCTCCTTTAAGACCATATGTCAATAATCTCTAGCCTTACTGAGAGACAGATAGAGAGGGAATGGGGAGAATGAGAGGGAAAAAACAGATACAGAAACAGAGGGAGAAAGATAGAATGAGAGACCAGAGAGAGATAGAGGGAGAGTGTAGGCGACATCGTCAGAGAAGAGCAAAATGCTGGGAGGGGCAAGAGTGAGGGGGGATAGAAAGAAGAGACGAAAGACATGAGAAGATAAATAGAGGGGAGAGAGAGCAGGAGAGAGGGGCGGAGAGAGAGAGAGAAAAATATGGGGGTGAGGAAAATATGAGCAGGGTGGAAGGACGCAAGTAAGAGAAAGAAAGAAAAACAGAAAAAAAGAAAGAGGGAGAAGAGGACAAAAAGGGGAAGAATGTGTGAAAAAAGGACAAGAGAGGGTGGGGGGTGGGAGTTAACATGTCATCTACGGCTAAGAGTGTCACAGGTTAAATGCGGCCTCTGTTCCCACTGAGCCCAATAGAGGTCAATCCCTCTCCTCAGTTTGTGTGTGTGTGTGCGCGCGCGTGCACATGGATGTGTGTGTCAATGAGTGTGTATGTGTATGTTAATATAAACACACACACTTACAGAAGTATGGATGGAATGTTTTCGTTTGCCTCCCTTCATTACACAGTCTCCCTCTCTCTCTCTCTCACTCTGTCCCTCCTTCCCCCTTTTCTTACTCTCTATTTCCATTGTTTATGGGAAGAGGGTCCGTGTCCTCACCAACTGAATGCTGACAAACTGTTTTTGGATACTGCAACCTCCATGAAGCTATTTATATTATATGTGGATACATGTTTGTAATGCAGGATCAAATGAAAATGAGGATGTATGTATGGTTACTATTCGTGAATGTACACAATTTATGTTGTTTATTGTCTATGTTTATGTTGTTTATTGTCTGTGTTTAACAGCAGTTTATGGAATTGGAATTGGTTTGAAATAGTGTCCGTGTAGCTATGTATTTATTTGTGTGTAGATTCTGTAATTTAATTGGAAGTTGTGTGTGTGTGTGTATGTGTGTGTGTGTGTGTGTGTGTGTGTGTGTGTGTGTGTGCATGTGTGTACCTTGGTTGCAGGTTTTGCCAGTATATCCTGGTTGACATTCGCACTTGTCTGGACCGACACATTTACCATATTTACAGCCTGACTCACATACAGCTGTGGAGACAAAGAAGCTGTCAGCATTTTCTGAGTGTGTGCGTGTGTGTGTTTATGCCCCATGTATGTGTGCATGGTTACTGTGTCAAGTTTTTTGTCAAGCTTACATAATCATGGTAATCATTGTGTGTCTCTCTCATAAATATGATGTCCATAGGTGTTTATGTTTAATGCATGTGTGTGTGTGTGTTTGTGTGTGTGTGTTTGTTACGTTGGCATTCTCCCCAGTTGACTCGTCTCCAGCCCCAGCAGCAGTCCACTTTGGAGCCATACCAGCATAGCCCATTGGTCAGCTCCAGTGGCCTCGGTAACCTGTCAAATGCTCTGTGTTATAACAACTGACACAGATCAAGCCATGGCCTTAAAGATGCAAACAGGTGGGCCAATAGGCAGCCACAAATCAAGGCGTTTTGAAGGCAACACAGGCAATCACGCATTACAGCTCAACAAAGAAAGACCAGTGACATTTCATCCCATTTCAAGAAACGGAGGAATTTCACGTTATCAGTGTGTGTATTTTGTTTATTGGTTGGTTGCATGTCTTTTCCCATCACCACACCATGACCCACTTGACTTGAAGTCACAAACACTCACAGGCACCAATTTGTGAAACGTGCTTTAGCAAATGTCTGCGCGTGTGTGGTCCTGTGGTGTTTCTGTGGTAAAATATTCACACCATAATGTTCTCACAGTCACGCGCTTACTTTAAGTCGCCAGAGGCGCGATGATTCCACGCGCAGCGCATATTTCGACCGTTGCTACTCGTGTTCGGACTTGAACAACCGGAGCTGCACTAAGCGCGGTCCCGCATGCCCGTTCTGCCTCACTTACAAAAAATGCATCCCCAACCCCCTAACACAACCACAGACACAGACTAACACACACACACACACACATGCTCCTACACAGGCATTAGAACATGAACACACACGGAGACCGGTTATGCACCACAGAGAGAACGCACCCACACAGACACAGACTTTCGCACAGATCTTAATCCGCTTACTTCCTATTCACCATTAAAGGCGGCTTTCTTCTTTTTAACTTGAGTAAGCGATCTTACCCACTGAATGTACGAATAGCCAATAGGTCGGTACATATCTACTCTTCAAAGACATTTGTAATAGCGTTATTGCGTTTTATTATTCTGCCAGTTTAGGAAACTTGGAGAACAGCCACGTAAACATAGATAAAAAGTTAAACAAGTTATTTAAAAAACTTACATATTGTCAAAATCAACGCCTCCAACAAGACCTGCAGTGCAACAGAGCGCGAGCTTCAGCCAAAACTCCATTCTGGCGCTCTGGGTCCGCTGTCACGGAGTACTTGAGAACTGTAAGCCGACCCTGCTGCGCACTCTTTCTTTTTGCAAGTGTGTGTATGTGTGTGTGTGACTGAGTAGACTACGGGAGACCGAGGGAGGGGAGGGGTTGTGGGGGACAGGTATTCCTAGATCTGACCACAAATGAAATGGGTGACGGATATCAGTGTTCGTGCTGTCGGTTTCGGCGCCAGGCTCTGTCTCGTCCCGAGCGTGTATGTGTATGAGAGGGAGTGTTTGTGGAGCAAGTAAGCTTTTTTCCTCACCCGAAGGGTAACTCTTCCTAGAACATGATAGAGGCACTCAGGCTTTTCTGTTGCCTAGACTACGATATGCGCACGTGCAGGGCAGGTTCTTTGCCAAGTTAAACCAAAGTTCACCTTAGCCCCCAGCACATTAGAATATCTATGCGAGGGTGAACCCTTAATAGTAAACATATAGATACTAGTTTATCCATCAGTTCCCAATATCCTTTTATCCAAATTGATTGTAATAAATATACCAGTCTCTCAGTATGTGATTGCATTAAATGTGACAAACAAAACTGAGAAAGAACTACATGAGCACAGTCAGGTTACTATTATTTTTCTTTAATGGGTCCTCACCAATTTTCAAAAGAGCTTGGAGGCAAAAACACAGGAGAACATAATCATAAAACACTTAACAGTACTGGAATTGACACACCTCTATGGTGAAGTGAAAAAATGCAGAAGAAGTGAAATGGTAAATGACTTGTCAAGGAAGGGGTAAGTTATGACATGTATGTAGAGTTAATATGTAGGCCAGCAACCATGTTAGAACAATAAGATCAAAGTCTCAGGTATGATCACAATATGAGTACTTGTATTGTTTACTGAGGGTACAAGCTGGTGTGTGTGCATATGTCTGAGAGGATTTCATATTATTTAGTGGAGAAGTATGGCGTCATACCTGAATGAGAGGGATACTGTATCATGTTCCATCCATAAGCTCACTGGCCATTCCCATTGTATGTATTTGTGTGTGTATGTGTGTGTGTGTGTGTGTAAAGGGTAAAAGTGCTTGTGATGGACTGAGTGAAAATTGACTTTTATATAAAGTGTCTTTGTGAGAACATGTGTAAGGAAGACAAAGCCAGTGATAGACCCAGCGAAGGACAGTAAGACAGAGACATGGAGAGAGAGCTCTTGGCCCAGAACAGCTGTTCATTTAAGCCTATTGTTTATTGAGCTGAAGAGTTACAGCACCATCTGCAGTGCTTGGCAAGAACTATGCCCTCTTAGATATGACAAAGCCCAGCTGCTCGCTCCTCAGCATGCCAAAAATGCTAAAAAGCCTTTCCCCTCATCCCTTTCCCTTTTGTCCTGCTCAACTTGGCACTAACCTCACGGTGCAGAGGGGGACCATTCAAAGAAAGTGATACTGTGCGAGCTCCATATTAGTAGTCTTGCTATCTGTCCCCCACTGCCTAAAACTACACTGGAGGACTGACAGACTGTCATTTCAAACTTTCATTTGATCTTGTCATGAATTTGAGTTGCCCATAAGGACAGTGGTGGAGATTGGCCCAGAGGTATGTGGCTGGGGGGCTGGGACGGGGTTGAGTAAAGCGGGGCAGAGAGAGGTGGGGGTGACTGGATGGATGGTTGGGGGGATGGAGGCTTGTGATATCCGGAACTGTAACTGGCAGCCAGTGGCGCCCACTCAGATTACAGCTAATTTAGTGTGCAAAGTACACATGCCCCACTTACAGTCAAGCATCTTCCACTCTCACAAACTGTGCATGGTATGTGCCTGCGTGGCTGCCTCAACCTGCACATATTCAAACGTCAACTCTGGAACTCTGAATTATTTCTAAACAAGTTTCCAAACAAGAAGCTGCGTACTGCCACAATTCGCCAGTATTATTACAAGGTGAACACAAATCCATAACTGATGACTGTTCCCCATAAAGCACTGTGTTGATGTGCCTGAGAGTAGCTCAGAGAACAGCTGCCTAATAGACCACAACATTACACCTTTAAGTGGTGATTAAAGGTGAGCTTGGTGAGTCAAGTACGCCTATTCTGCCCCAAAACACAGAAACAAGAGTCATATATGTGCGAAGCAAGACTGTAATGCAGACCACAGCTTCCCCACTCAGTCTCTCACACTATCAGTGGAGTTGAGTTTGGCAGGTAAAGATGCAGCACTGGTGGAGAGCACAGTGGAGCTCTCTGAACACACAGCACAGCCACTGGGGCTTCACAGCTGCTCTACTGCACTGCACTTGCCTTTAAGTCAATGTATTTTGCTTCAGTGCGTAGCATTATTATTTGACTGTGTGTGACTAATGCCGCAGGCTGTAGTAATAACAGACAATGTTGGAGGTGACTAAAAGCCTAAAGTGCTTCTAAGGTAAATCACTGACATCCCAGCTCCTCTCTGCCTAGACTTGAAGGGCTTCTGCAGTTACTGATGCTTGCTGTTTGCACTGCTATCCACTCTGGAACACACTGTTGGATGTGGCTTAGCCATTACTAAACAAAAACATTCAGAATGACTGAATGAGTCTGAATGACTTGTGCTGGATCTGCTGCACTGTGCTGCAGTATAGACTGTTTATCACAGGAATTGGTGATGGGTGTAGGTGAAATGCATCTGGAGTATAAAAGGAGATTATTAATAGTGGTTATTGATTACTTTGATTGACCTATTGCATATGTACCTTAAAATAGAAATTTGTGTATCACAGTCAATCAATATGGGTAATCAATTATTCAAAGAGGATTGTTCATTGCAGTGATTATCAATGAATATAGACGACTGTAGGCTTTACGCTGCAGATTGTTCATCACAGTTATTCCATAGTCTGATTACTTTGCCATCTTTAGCACATCTTTAGCTGTTGGATTCGTGGATTGTTGTGCTTGATCCGTGGGACAGTATTGAGCCTGATTTCACTGGTCTTGTCTTCAGCACCTACCCAGCCTGAGATGAAGAATTCCTGAGAGGATAGAACTCTGGAGTGCCTGCATGAACACACACACATAAGCACACACGTGTTATTTATCACCTGACAGACTCATAAAACATGTGCCATATAGCATGTCTAGATTTCTGAGGACAGTATTCTCTTACTCTTTTCTTCAGCTATCCTCAACTCTCAGTAAACACCCACACACAGATATAGACAAACACATACACACTCACAGACAGACACACACACACAAACACACCTGCATTTTGTTGATTGTCTGGTTAAATTGTCTGTGGGCCTCCTCTCTGTCAGGGTCCTGGAAGTAGTCACTGATGCTCACCTGAACCAACACACATCTCAGCTGGCCACACATGCCTGCCCAAATATACACACACACACAGTTTAGATGTGGTAGATAGTGATGATTGAACAGTAAAACTAGTCAAGCTAGGTGGACTGTGCTTGTTAATGTGTCTGTAATTGCTTGGTTGCTCTTTCTCTCTCTCTCTCTCTCTCTCTCTCTCTCTCTCTCTCTCTGTGTATGTGTGAGTGTAAGGCTTCAACTCTCTCCAAACTCGACTGGGCTTCAACCCAATGAAAGTGCAGAAGTGTGTCTGGACTGTCTGTGTGTTTGTGTATGTGAGTGTCTGAGTGTGTGTGTGTAAGACTGGGCTTCAACTCACTGTGAAAGTGCAGGAGTGTCTGGACTGACTCTGTGTGTGTGTGTGTAAGACTGGGCTTCAACTCACTGTTAAAGTGCAGGAGTGTCTGGACTGACTCTGTGTGTGTATGTGTGTGTGTGTGTGTAAGACTGGGCTTCAACTCACTGTGAAAGTGCAGGAGTGCGTCTGGACTGACAGGGGTCGAGTGGAACTCCAGGGTCTCCAGGCAATTCAGCCCCTCCCTGCACAGTTGCTGCGCCACAGACACACTCACCTCACACACGGCATGCAGCTGCAGCCTCCTGAGGGACACACAACTCTTCACTGCAGACACACACACACACACACATGCACACGCGCGCGCACACACACACACATATGCCAAAATTATCGCAGGGCAGCTGAGCGGCATAGCCATGCGCGGCATGCATACCAATAAAGTGCTTGAAAATTCATTTGATCACGGTATCACAATGTTCCATGAGAAACCCCCTCCATCAGTGCCAGCCCCTGGAAATGTAGGACGCATATAGGCCTACTGGGTCATATAGGGTTACCAGAGGTGTGTGTGGGTGTGTGTGTGTGAGGGGGGCATTAAAAAGCATCATCAGGACTAGTTAGAATTAGTGGAACACTTTCAGTCTGCAGAAATGCGCCATCATTCCAGTGTGCAGAGTAGGAGGCCTTCCAGGTATGACCTGTGTAATTCTTGCAGGTATGAGCTGAGGCTCTGGAGGCCAGGTGGAGAGGAAACAAGAGGGAGCCCCAGGCGTCTGCGTTCTAATAAAAACTGAAATAGCCTCCAGAGCCACGTGTAATTACATATATGGATCGCTGATTGGATGTAAATTTAAAACAGAGCGTCATCATGTGCAAGCAGAAGCTAAATTAGATGGTTGGGGTTGTGTGTGTGTGTGTGTGGTGTTTGTGTGTGTGTGTAGGGGTTGTGGGAGTGTGAGCAAGTGTTTTTTTTTTCTCATCACTGCTCAAGTATGTGGGCCATGTGAGAGTGGTTGCTTTGCTATTGCCTCATACTAAACTGTATCCTGATGGGTCCTGATGCCTTATGCCTTTGGGGGCCACATATATAAAAAATAATTGTCTGTAATTATATGTGTATGATATGCAAAGTGAATACGTGTGTGTGTGTGGTGTGTGTGTTTGTTTAGTTTGTATAAGGGTATATGCAGCCACAAATGTATATTAGTGCAGAAGTATATAAAGAAGCAAGTCATCATAATAAGATTAATGCTAATGAGGACTGAGTATGTATAATCCATTTCTATTTATGTGTATGTGTGTATGTGCTTATGTGTAAGTGCATTCATAGGTGTTTGAGGGTGTTTTGAAGTTGTGTGTGTGTGTGTGTGTGTGTATGTGTGTGTGATGTGTGTGTGTCTCACCCAGCGAGGCCAGTCCCTGCACCCCACAAGCGACTCCTCCAACTCCCACCTCTCTGAGCTGTGGCCAGCAGCGACCTATCAGCTGCAGACACCGGTTCCCAAAGCGCCCCGGTAGCACACTGCAGAGAAGAACAAATAAACACAGAATTAGAATTAGAATTAGCTCAACAAGCTCAACACACAAAGCCAAGACACATAAACTCACACACACCTATACAATCCCCACATCATTATTCCAATCAATGTGAATACCATTCAAATGACCAATAATCAGAGTTAGAAAAGTCCGCTTCAGAAAGCACATAAGAAAGTCTTACTATATGTTCCCGCCATTCACATAAACCATCTAATTCACATAAACCATCTAAATAGCATAACTCTTTAGCCAAATAAATCACACATATTTCCATTTGTCAGCTGTGCACCTAAATGACACCGACTGCTTTAGATAAAGTGTCATACAAGACAAGACAAAAAACTACAATTTGAAATAATACATTGTTGTGCTTTTAAGGTTATTATAACGTGATTGTTGAAAACATTGTATGATACATGGATCTTAGAGATACTTAGATTGCAGATGATAGTGGATGGTAATAAGGCTTCACCATGGCTGAAGTGGCGCCACCTGGAGGGAGGAGATGTTCCTGCAGCCCGCACCCAAAGCCCAAATCACCTCTGGCCCCACGGGGTCACTTGCACTCCTGCAGCACACAAGCACATGGAACTGGAGGTCTAAGAAGACACGCATACTACACAGGCTCTCACTCAAATAAGTAAATACACACACATACGAACACACACACACCTGTACGTCAGCGTCTCTAGGGAGCGGCAGTAGCAGCTGGCTAGCCAGATGCAGCGGTCGGTTAGAATGTTGGGGCAGTCGATCACAATCAGCTCCACTAGGCTCCGCCCCGTTGCCCTTAGCAAAACCTCCAACCCTGCCTCCAGACTTCCTCTGAGGAGAACACAAGAGAATTACACATGACACATTCTCTATATCATAACCAGTACATCCCAATGCAAAATAGCAAGCATTACTGGGAACTTGAGATTAATCTCTATGAGACAGGGGGTAGGTATCAACAATTTAAGTCAAGTTTAGTATGTGCAGACAAACACACACACACACACAGACAGATAAACACACAACCTCACCGTGTGTTCCTGTAGTGCTCTTGTGCGCTCTGGTTGTGCCGTCTGGGTACGGTGAGGTGCCTCATGGTGAGGGAGTGAGTCTGAGTGCACCAGCGGGACATGCTGACCAGCAGCTGCACACAGATACCAGACAGCACAGTCACACACATGGAGATAAGGTAGGTGATAGGTGAGGTGACTCAGCAGATATGGGAGGGTTTCAGTGGGAGTATAGTTTTCATTGCCTGTGTTTGTGGAGGTAGTTGTGTTTGTGTGTCTGCCTGTGTGTGTGTGTGTGTGTGTGTGTGCGTCCCTTACTGTAGAGGAGATGTGTCTACTCTCAAGGGTAACGTGGATCCAGAGCGAAGAGTGACGTGACATGTTCCTCCATGTCCGACACACCTCTGCAGCATTCAGGAGTGTGTGTGTGTCCAGGTACGCAAACACACACCTCAGGGCTACACAAACACATTCTGGAGATCCGCTCAGATTCCCACAGAAGGAACAGGTAGCCTGAGAAACAACACCTGACAAAAATGACAGCCAGGTAACAAATAAAGAGAAAGAAAGGATGTGAGAACAGGGTGTGAAGGAAAGTACAAATAAGGGATAATGTCTATGTCATAACGTCATGGATAACGTCAAGTCTTTCTCACTCTCCCTCCCTCTTGTTACACTCTCTCTCTCTGGTGAGGTGTGTGTGTGTGTGTGTTCATCTGGAGAGATTGTGTGTGTATGTGTAGGTACACAGGCCCACGTACCTGCTATGTCAAGTCTTGCAAAGTCAGTAGTCTACATGTGTAAACCTATAGTGCAGTAAGACGTGTGTGTGTGTGTGTCAGTTAGCTCGACTCAGTGTGTGGTGGCCACAAACTAAGACTTGTGTGTGTGTTTGTGTGTGTGTGTGTGTGTGAGAATTACCTCTTTGCGGTGTGTGTGGCCACAAACTCAGCTCTGAGGTGTCAGCTGACCATGAGTCATCTCCCTCGTCAGAACTTACACACACACACCCTCTCTCGCACAAACACCATTTTTTCCCACACACACACCCTCGCTCGCATACACATGAGCCCAGTGACAGTGTCCGCTTGACACCTCGTGGCCACCTGAGGAACATACGCACACAAGAACTGTTGGGACATACATTGAAGGCACACACACAAAAACACATAAAGAAATGCACACATACACACATTCAATCTGCCAACAGACAAAACTATACTACTACACACACACACACAAAATACACTCTTACACACACACACACACACACACACATGCACACAGTTTACTTTCCTCTATATTTCTAGTATATGTGTAGAAATTGACAATAAAGCTGACTCACACAAACACATAGAGGTTACCTCTTATCAGGGGACACATGTTGCTGATATGTGTGTCCTGAAACAACAGAGACACTCTGACTTCTCTACAGAAAGCCAGGAGGAAAGAAAGAAAGAAGGCTTTAGAGACTAGTAAATGAAAAAATGATTTTACTAGATAAATTAAAAAATCCATGTGTGTAATATGAAATCAAAGGCAGTAGCATACACCAGAGTGGAGAGCATCTTTTCACACACGTGTGAAGGGATTGACACTCAGACAGAAAGCTGAATACAGACCAACAGCTGCTCAGGCACACACATTAATCAGACAGACAGACAGACTGACTGACAGGAAGAAAGACAAATAGATAGATCAACAAATAGACAGACTGGAGAATCTGGAGAATGACAAGAAGAATTATCCTAATAGTAGAGTTCTGTCATGGTTGTCCTCCTGAGGTAATGTTAACATTATGTGGATTAGTACTGACATGTGATTGGTTGATTATTTTTTGGCAAGACTCCAGTAAGAGCCCCTTTACAGTCCAACATAAAAGCAGCTATGTAAACAAATACCAGAGGAGCAATCCCTAGGTAGTTATATTAGTAGCAGCCTCTATGTGTGTGTGTGTGGGAGTCAAAGAGAGAGAGAGTGAGAGTCAGTACATATTTATAAAATAACCGATGATGTGTGAGTGTGCATGTGTGTATGTGTGTGTGAATGTGTGTGTGAGTGAGAGAGAGAGAGCAAAATTCAGTACATATATATAAAATGACAGACGACGTGTGTGTGTGTGTGTGTGTGTGTGTGTGTGTGTGTGTGTGTGTGTGTGTGTGTGTGCGCATGTGTTTCCAAGTGAATGTGCAAAGAGGGGCATAAAAAACTCAGACTTACCTGGTAGGTCCCATTTAGGCCAGCCCCTGAGCTCTTGCAGTGTGGGGTGTGTGCATAGCGCAAGTATGTCTGCTGACTGTGGATGGGTGTGTAGTGTGAGTGTGAGTGTGAATGTGAGTGTGAGCGTGAGCGAGTGCAGTGTGTGTGTTTTTCCAGTAAGAGGGTCTCAGCCATCTCTGCCCTCTCCAGCAGATCCTCAATGAACTCCTGCAGTCGCTGCTTTGCGTCAGCCTCCTTCAGTGCAGTGTTTCTCAGGAACACACTCAGCTCACACACCTGTCTGCAACTCAAAACAAGAACAGACACAGAACAAACACACACACACGTTCACATACACACAGAGTACATTTTGGCATGTGACACAAGTGAACCAGACGTCACTCACACAGAAAAGCCGACAAATTAGATTACTAACACCTGTCTCAGAGAGAATGGAGGGAGGGCTTCCTAAACAAAGTGAGAGTACAGATTTTTTCATACTGGTAGGTATTTGGTCCATGGAGGTATTATAAGAACTGGAGAAAGTGAGGAAGTCCCACTCCCATTCATTTTAAAAGGGAAATTCTAGGCTAGTGAATTCAACGAAAATTGAAAGAAATTTTCAGTTTTCAAAATGGAGTTGGAGCGAATGGAGCTCATGCACAACACTAAACTAATGCATGAACTGAAAGGGGGGAACCCACCAATCAGCACAGAGAAAATGGTGCCAGAAATTATGCAAAATTATGCAATTTCTGAATGGCGACGAGGAAGTGCCTTGCTAATCGGCTGAAGTTAACCGGCCAAATCCTGACCCCTTGATTTGGTCAGCTGTAGTGCCTTATTTTTTCTTCAATTCTTCAATTAAAATCTGGAAAATTAAAATAAATGACCAAGAAACATATAGTAATTTTTGCATTTGATAGAAGGAGCATGATGATGAAAGGCAAAGAGAGAAACAGAAAGAGAAAGATGAGGAGGAAAAAAAGTGGAACAGGGAGGGAGACAGAGGGAGTATGACTACCCGAGACTCTAATGCGATCCTGTCAGACTTCATTTCTCATCGGGCACCATGTAGGCCGCCTGTAACCTCTGAAGAGCACCCTCTGTGCTGCCAAATAAGGAAGTGCTGCTTAGAGCAACAGCAGTAACAGTGTAGCCTGTGCTGTATGCAAGAATCCGTCAGTCCACAGAGATGTCCGGAACATACAAAGCAGCCTATTTTAGATGTGGTCGCAAACACATGATCATGACAAAATTGATTATTCCTGTCTGGACAGACAAAACAATGGCTGAGATTCAAATGGTGCTCATCGGTTTGTGTATATGTAAATATGACAGCATATAATCTTTGCAACTCAAAGCTTTTCTTGAAAATGTTGAGATGTTAATCTTGAAGATTAGTAAAAATGTATGTATTTATGTCAATTATGTTCAAGATCATGAACATAGCTCAATTGCCATGATTGTGCAGATCGGGAGGAAGAGTGTATACATCTGTATTAAAAACCTACAGCTAATACAAAATGCTGCAGCCTAGGACAAAAAAAGATATGATCATATCTCTCCTATTCTTGCTTCCTTACACTGGCTCCCTATTAAAAGTCTAATCGGTTTTGAAATACTCCAAACCTATAAAGTCCTCAATGGCTTTGCTCCAGCATATATTAAAAACTTACTTGTCCCTAACTACCCCGCTAGACCCCTAATATCCCAGAAAACTGGTCTCTTTGTAATCCCAAGAATATTAAAATCTATGATAGGAGGAAGAGTTTTTTGCTACCATGTGCCTCTCTTGTGGAATAAGCCGCCCCCACCCCAAATTCGTCAAGTGGACAATCTCAATACCTTTAAGCCTAGACTTAAAACTCCTCTACGTCCTCTACTGCTCCCCATACTTAGGGATGGTGCACAGTGAATTATCACTCCTCATGCGTGTAATTGGGAAGGACTGCTTCTGCTCTGTGGGTGTTGAGTTGCCATGCACCATACCTTAGTTATGCTGCTATAGCCTAGTGCCGCCACAGACCTCTCATAACTTATTTGCTTCCTCTGTCCACATACAACACAACCATCTCTGATGAGTGTCATCCGTGCCTCCCACTGGATGACTTCCTTGTCACCAACTCCACCTAAATGGACTACAACCAACATCGCGCCAGGACCGACTCGCCACTTCCGACTACCACTTCTCTCAATGGCACTTTAAAAATGGACACACCCAAAGTTACCCCCATGACTGATTACACTCCTTGACTTTAACCTTATGTTTGACTGCTACTACACTGTCCAGCTTTAACTTTAGACAACATGAATGGCCTGACAACCACATGATGTTCTAGGACAATATTTTGGAATTATTATGATGCTCAGCCAAAACAATGGATAAGTTGTAGTCATCATTATCCTAGAAACCTAGATGTACCCTAGCAGTAGCAAATAGCGCCACGAGACAATTCTATTGTAGATGGTGCTGTATAACTATAATCTAACTGAACTGAATTGAATACACAGGCTATATAATGTACTGTAGGTCATCTCCTTTTACTCCATGCAGCACAGCCCAAAATAAATAATTTCAACAAACTCCAAATCCTATAAACCCTCAAAAATTACTCCTGTAATATCATGAAACAACAGGAACCATGATCTTAAATACATTACAGGGGGCACAGGGGGCACAGGGGTGTGGTGGCGCAGTGGGCTAAGGCATCATACCATATACCTGGGGACCTGCCTTCGAGTCCAACCTGAGGTCATTTTCAAATCCTCCCCCATCTCTCTCTCTCTATCCTTATTCATCTACTGTCCCATCAGAATCAAGGCAAAAGCCCAAAAATGTCTTAAAAAAAATAATAAAACATTATAAAGCCCCTTTGAACCACCATGTTCACACACACACATATAAACACAGCACTGACCGTTCCTTCATGGTCAACTCTCTCTGCTTTGCCATGACTTCCTGTCGAAGGTCAGCCATCATCTCAGCAGCGAAGGAGAGCTGTCTCTTGAGCTGTGCATTCCTCTCCTCCAGGTCATCCCTCGCTCGCTGCAATTTCTCTTTCTCTTTCTTCGCCATGTGCACCTCTGCACTCTTTCTCTCCAGCTCACCCATCATGAGAGCCTCCAGCCAAGCCAGGCCAGAGCTGGGCTGACCCTGCTGGGCTTTCAAATGACCTGAGGCCCCCTCTCTCCCCATGGAGCTCCAGACTGCCACAGTCTGGCAGCGAGAGGAAGAGGAAGACGGGAGAGAGAGGGAGGACAAAGGCACGAGAGCAGAGGATGAACGGAGAGAGACACGGGGGAGGGACAGGAGACGAGAGGAGGGGTGGACAGAAAGATGAGAGCGTGTGGAAAAGAGAGGAGAAGCAGAATGGATGGACAGATGAGTGAGGGAGAGGAGAGGAGAGGTATCTCCCAGAGAAAGATGTGGGGGAGGGATAACGAGAGGCTCCAGGGCCCTGTGTTGGGAGGGGAGCATTGGCAAGCGGAAGCCCAGGCTGGGGAGTTCGCTTTGGGTATAGCTGTCGGTGACACCTGGCCTCAGGGCCCGGGTAAGTAGGGAGAGGGCACACAGCCACTGCTGGGGATGCACATTTTGCAGGTGAGCGCACAGGGAACGCACACTCCCAAGGTCCAGGGGACACCAAGGACAAGAGAGCACCTGTTCAGCCATCTCTCCGTCTCTCTCTCACACACACACACACACACACAACTACTCACACACACTCATGCATAGTCATTGTAGAGATTGTCACAGTGTCTTTAGTCCTGAAAAAAAGAAAAAGAAAAAAAAACAGATGTGACTCACTACCATATCTGTGTATGTGTGACTGTTTCAGTGTAGCCTGTCTCCCAAACAGAGGGAATGGTGGATATAAAGCTCCAGTTGGTGTTCTATTTAATAAATTATGCTAGCCCGTATGTGACTGAGTCACTGTGTATGACTGTGGGTGAGGAGCATTAATTAAACATTGTCTGGGCAGACACTGCACACAGAGGAAGCCAGTAAAGCTGTGTTTTTAAATGTCAGAAAAAACTGTAGTCCTACTTGAGCACGCGTGTTTGTGCGTGCGGCGAACGGAAATAACACGAGAGATGAAACGTCCTCTTTTGCTTCAGCGCTTCGCTCAGCTGACCATCTCACCGCCGCGAGCGCGCTCGCACAAGCACACATACCATTTTAATTACGCATGAGAGGCATGCAGACAAAGCCGCCTTTACCCCGGCACGTGCGTGACAGTTTCTTTAAGACGCCGGTATGCCGGAATGCCAGAGTAGAAAGTCTTGCGCCGCTCTGGGAAATTTGAATCAAATTCGTAGCGAGCATGAGAGCGTTTATGACCGCGTCTCCATCACTCAGGAGACATCGATCTCATCAAAATTATGTTTACAGTATCTTCGATGTATCTAGCATAAATTGTCACCACGACTCCCACTCACGCATAGCCTATAACAGCTGACGATGGTAAGACTTCTTCTTGGCCCGAATGGCAAAAACATTATAGACTGACCATTTTACAGAAATATCACATCTGGTCTACTTCCACTTACCTTTCTGTTGGTCACCTTTTTGGCCGTTATGAAGCATTCCGCGATGTTGCTCTTTTCGCCCAAGAGATGCGCTCCTTCGTGGTGCGCTCGTGACGTCACCGAGGGAGCGAGCGCGAACTGTCCCCCGTGTGTGGGTGCCTGCATCTGTACGAGAAAAACTAGACATTACTGTAGTGTTACCGCCGAGTGTCTGAGGAGGCTTCTAAAGACATAAGGGTGTTGTATTACAATTATGATAGCTATTCAGAAAGCTTATAACAGTATGGCTCAGATGTTTTAGCTACTTATGTAAGCTATTAACGGTCAGTATGTTTAGGTCTGCCTGTCTACCTATCTACCTAGCTGTCTCGGCCTACTGATTTTTTTTCATCCCCAGCTTTAAACCTTTTTGTGACTGGGCATATTTTTATTGGCTGGCTACTCACAAACACCAAGATCAAAGATTTTATTATATTTATAAAAGCCATAGAGAGATGATGAGTCAGCAGCATTAAAGACAAGACAGGCCATGTGAACAGAAAATGTCCTCCACTATATGGTGTAAATATACAGTGACATCTAGTGGTGTGTGTAAACGATGTAGTAATGTGTACCATGTAAGAGAGATGGACAAATAGGATATTGTGGTAAATGTCTGTAAGAGAACAGACAGTGCTTAGTAACTCAACAACTTCCCTAATGGAATGCATCAATGGAATAAAGGAATGATATATGAAGAAGAAAGACTAAACTCATAGCTTTTAAGTGGATAAGTAGCCACTACAGTCTGGCAGATCAAAGCTTTTTTCCAAGGCTAGCTCTGACAATCCTTCAAATCACGGCAGCTGTTATTCTAAAACCATGATGGTTTTTAAAGCTCTGGTTCATGGTAATGCTACCACAGCTTAGTAACAAGAAAAGGGTTACCAAGCATTGGCTAATGGAAGCTGGTCTTTCTTGGAAACATACCACAAGTCAAGCACCACACCATATGCTGGGGTGCTAGCTTCAGTATAGATGATCTAAAGCATTCTGATGATATACCAGTGTGGGGTTGAGGACTTTCAACCCTGCTCATAACAGGAATGTCATGTTCTGACTGGTTTGCTGATCTCCAGTGCAGTCTCAAGCCTGAGTCACCGCTCCTCTGTGAGGGTTAACTTCCAGATCATGAAGTGAGACTGCCAGACTCTCTCTCTCTCTCTCTCACTCACTCACTCTCTCCCCCTCTTCCTCTTTCTCTCTCTCTCACACACACAAACAGACTGACCCTCAAACACATAAATAAACACATAGTATGACATTGGCTGGCAATTACTGGAGTTGTCAAGGCTGAAGAAGACACACCAACACAGAGAGAGACAGAGAGAGAGAGAGAGACTGAAACTCACAGCTTGATGACAGTGACTAGAATATGATACTTAGATATGAAAAAGCTAATTTGAAGACTATTACTGGTCGTTAAATTTGATTACCTCACAGGCTCTTTCACACAATAGGTTTTCTCCTTATCTGCTGTGCTATATGTCAAAACGTGTGTGTGTCTGTTTTTCTAGTCAGCATTTTCAAAGGATCCATGACCTCTTATTTCAAACCAAGGATCTGACACAGATACTCAGATATCCAAACACACACACACACACACACACACACACACACACTCACACACACAAATAAACATAAGAGAGAGAAAGAGAAAGAGAGAGAGAGAGAGAAAGAGAGATATATAAATGGACTGAATTTCAGAGCTGATAACTAGAGGAACACAGCATCCACTCATAAACATCATCAACTTCCTCCATACCACACTCACACCATACAGCCATTCAAGCATTTACGTTTACATAGACATTTACACAGACATTTCACAGACAACTGCAAGCACACACACACACACACTAAACCACAAACACACAGATGGGCCTTACACTGCTACTTGGTGGATTGGTCTTGTTTGTCGCTCTGCTGAAGTGCCTCCTGGGATTGCACCAATGCTCTGATGGGTTGCCGTGCCTACCACGCCTGCCGTTGTTAGGTAGCCTGCTGAGCCTGCACTCGGAGTTACCTCCCCACCTGTTCTTCACGCAGCTGGCGCACAATTATGGGAAGCTTTATAAGCTCTACGTGGGCCCGCACCTGACTGTGGTGGTCAATGACTACGTGCACGCACGTGAGGTCCTGCTCACCAAGGGCCGCGACTTTGCTGGACGACCTTACATGGTGAGAAAAAAAAAAGATTTGATCACATTAGATCTTCATAAGCACTTAGTAAGAATAGGTAAGGTATTAATTAATTAATTAATTTTCCATCAATTAGTGGGAATGTAGTCCTCTGGCTGTCTTTTGTAGACCCAGTTATGTGTGTACAACTACAAATTTCTTTCTGAAAGGCATAATCTCCTTTGATTGTAGTTTTGTGAAGAATTACATCTTTATTTTCAAAACCTGGATGAGCCCATCCATATTTGTGCAGATTTTCAGAACCCTGTAGTTTCAACCTGTCTGCCTACAGTCTTTCTATCATCACTCTTACATGTCTTGTCACTGACCCAATCATCCTGTAGACCATGTAGACATGTTATAGTACAAATATGAGAAGCGTTGATACTGCTACCATGGTCTATGTACAGTATGTATATTCACACACACACACACACACACACACTGAGTGAGGGCTGGTGTTCCAGGTGACTACGGAGCTGCTGACCCGCGGGGGGAAGGACATTGCCTTTGCTGACTATAGCCCACTGTGGAGGAGCCAACGCAGACTGGTGCACAGCGCCTTCAGCCTCTTTGGAGAAGGATCGAGCAAACTGCAGTCCATTGGTACTTATGAGACTTTTAGTGCCCAACTACATTTTCTCACTGGGACATGCAAGCAGACATATTCAACACACACACACACACACACACATATATGTGTGCTTGCATGTCCCACTGAGAAAATGTAGCTGAAATGTCTCCTTCAGGGTTCAGAGTGAAATGGCCATTGTGGACACACTGTCTGATTATATGGAAATTATTTAAACGTCATATATTGTGTGTGTTTATATTTGTTAGTGGTAGAAGCCGCAGACTGTTTGGTTGCAGAGCTCCTCTCCATGGGTGCTCAACACCAGGGTGTGAGTAACGGTTTGTGTGAGGGTGTCTGTAAGTGTGCGTGTGTGGACCCCGCACCTGCCATCCTCAGGGCGGTCACCAATGTGGTGTGCAGGCTAGTGTTCAGCGGCAACTACGCTAGCGGCGATCCTGAGCTCCACCAGGTCATGGACTATAACGATGGCATCGTCCAGACCATCGCCCGCGGCGCTCTGGTGGACATCTACCCTTGGCTACGAGTGCGTTTCCATGGTTACTGTAGCTCTAGTGTATCTCAATTGAGTCTACTTTATACTAAATAAAACAATTGCTTGACAGGAAGGGGACTTCTGTTATGATAGAGTTTGTCTAACTGCATTGCGTGTGTGTGTCTGTATGTGTGTGTGCTTTTGTGATTTCTGGCACACCCAATGACAGATTTTCCCCAATAAGGATTTGGAGAAACTTAAAGCATGTGTTGAAGTGAGAGACAATCTACTGACTGCAAAACTAGAGGAACACAAGGTATGTCAAATGTGCATGTAGACCATTGGGGAAATTCAGCCCTCTACCAGCAAGTACATGGCTTTGATGGCTTGTTTGTGATGGTTATTTAATTCAAGAGTGAAAGGGCTCTGGATTCTGTCTTTGGTCTGTCAGTGGTCTCCAATGATGGATCTAACATTTGTAGGAATAATGGTTTGTGCATCAGCTGTTTTTTGTTATGGTCTCAACGCTTGCCTCCACCCCACAACTTAACCCTCTTTTTTCCTGGGAGAAATATGTTGGGAAACTAATCTTATATTTTAAGAGTGCATGTCATGTCGTTTGTCTTTCTCTGAAACACTTATGCCAAAATGTTCTCAACCTTAAAGACACATGTTGTCATTAGTGATGTGTGCATTCTGAAAGGTCAGAGGTCAGTAGATGCTGCACCTGCAGACAGACATCCTGACCTTGACCCTGACCCTAGTCATAATCTGTCAACCTGATGGAATGTGCATATGCAAGGGAATCTGTCTGTGTTTTGTGTTAAAAATTAATTTTCAAAAGCGGTGCCTTTGCATCAGTAGATGTGTATGTATGTGTGTATTTTCACTCTTACGTTAGCATCTCTTCAAGTGAATCTGTAAAAGCTGGAGTTCTGTGTGTCCTATAACATGACAGGCTTTTAACACATTTGGATACTGTGTTTGGGTTTTCTACTTGCCCATGCAAATGAAATAATCTGTGTGTCTATATGTGTATCTACATACTGTATGTATCCTTCAGGAAAGTCTGACCCCTGGCGATCCCCGTGATCTGCTGGATGCTCTACTGGAGGGGAAGAGCTCTGAGGGGGACAGGGGCCTATCGGACGACCATGTCCTCATGACTGCTGCTGAAGCTTTTGGAGCCGGAGTGGAGACAACCTCCACCACAATATTGTGGGCTATAGCTTTCCTACTGCACAATCCTGAGGTAAACATTCACACACATACACACACATACATCAACAGACCATATTAGAGGTGTTACTTTACTTTACCGTACCCATTTCTTATCAAATACTTACATAATTTGACAACTTTTAAAGGCAAAATCCAGAGCATTTCTACCCATAGCCGTCCCTTGAGGTCACCAAATCAGCAGGTAGCACTAACTGAACGGGGCATGGAAAATGGATCTGAATGTGAGTTTCTGTGCCCCATTCAGTTAGTGTTGGCTGCTGGTTTGTCATTTGGTTTATGTTGCACCAAAATGTTTTGCTCTTTTTCCTACTGACAGTACTGGGTGACCTTAAAGAACAAACTATGAGTTGAAATGGTCCGGACCTGCCACACTGAGAACTTGTAAGGCCCAAACAAGACATTGTGCATATTGAGGCCTCAGATATCATGCACATTGAGAGTGTATATTGAGTGCACATTGACATGAACATGACATAAAAAAACATTGTAAGTGAACAAAAGTACTATCAAGATCTTTCTTTTGGGATCAAAAATGTTTAGATTCTAAAAATTAAAACCTGGATCAAAAGCAGTGCAGCAGCCGTTGTCCAGTATTCTGTCTGTTTTGACACTAAATGACCCAATGAACTAAATGAACCGGGGACATTTCTATTTCTGTCAATATCATTAAAATAAGTAAAGTTTTAGCTTCAAAATTCAAGGACAAAGTAGATTTTCTTGTATTTTACTAGGGACAGACCACTAAAAATGGACCCTGTCATCCTACCATAGAGTGTGAAATACATATTAAGGAAGAGGGAAGAGAGACATGTTACTATGGATCAGTCAGCATTTTTTTTGCGTGTGCGTGTTTTGTGTGTGCATACTGTATCTGTCTGTCTGTGTGTGTGTGTGTAGGTGCAGGAGCGTGTGCAAGCGGAGCTTGATGAGTGTGTGGGTGTGGAGCGAGTGCCGTTGCTAAGTGACCGGACACGCATGCCCGTACTAGACAGCGTGCTGTGCGAGGTGATGCGGATCCGACCCGTCAGCCCAATACTCATACCGCATGTAGCCATGCAAGACACCAGGTAACACAGACACACACACACACCCTTGCTTGTTAACTTATTTACTTGCACTAGTTTACTCACACAACGGCACTACTCACCCTACAGCAATGTAACTGTAATGTGTAATTTAACACATTTAAATGTGTCCATTTTAACATACACACACACACACACATTCACTCAATGTCACACTCATTCATACGTATACACATATACCTTAATACTAGTTATACTAGTAGCACAATAGGCACAGAAATATACAATGGTCAGCCTTTGTCTGTCCATTCTTGCAGTATCGGAGGCCACCCTGTTGCCAAGGGAACTCGTGTTCTGGTGAACATGTGGGCCATCCACCATGACCCAAAACAGTGGGCCCAGCCAGAGAGTTTTAGACCAGGTGAAACACACACAACACACACACACAAACAATCAAATATTCATCTACACATAAATACAGACAATATACCTCCTCTCTCTCACTCTCTCTCTCTCTCTCTCTCTCACAAACACACACACACACCTTGTTATGACTCCCCCTATCTTCTTTTTCCCACACAGAGCGTTTCCTTGACCCCTCAGGCCAGAAGGTGAACCCACCCTCTTTCCTGCCTTTTGGGGCAGGGCCTCGGGTGTGTGTGGGTGAATCGCTGGCCAGGATGGAGCTCTTTCTGTTTCTGTCCCGTGTGCTGCAGTGCTGTCACCTCACAGTGCCTTGTGGGGGTTCCCTCCCAGGCTTGCAGGGGCACTACGGAGTTGTTCTGCAGCCACCAAAGTACACAATCACCATCAAACCCAGAACCTGACCTTATGTATGCGTGTGTGTGTGTGCCTGTGTGTCTGTGTTCATGGATAGCTATTTTCAAAGTATCAGTAAGATAGATAAACAAACAGGTAATTATTTCTTACCATGAATGAAATTTCCATTAAACACAGTGATATGTTGATACTGGACTGCAGTTTTTCCCCTCATCTTTGCATTCATTCCAAAATCAATAACTTCAGTTTCACTTTATTTTACACCTACGAAACAGTTTCTCATTTAAAGCAGAACTAGGTAAAATAAAGCTTGGGAAACATAACATAAAGCGAGAAGATGTAAAAGCAGCATGTTATCAATCTACCACAGTCTTTACTGTTATCAATGAACTATTAGCCATAAACATAAAATATGCAGTGTGTGATGATAATATCTGGGGTGTCAGGGCCAGATGAAGTAGGGTTTTATCTCTGTATCTACACAAGGCTGCCAAAAGCCCTTGACGTGCAGTGCACGCACACACACACCAACAATCTCACACAGAATAAACATGCCTTACCTTGGCCCTGACTATACCTCTTGAGCCAAACACACGTACACACACACACATACACACATAAAATGTTATCCCTTACATAACAACCACATAATATCATGTACCTATCATGATATTAGAATGTCATGTCATCCTGTACCAAGGTCAGTAGGCTTGGTGAGCTATATTTCCTCAGATCATTTTGGTCTACATGTTTTAAGGGGTCTGAGGGCCTATTCATGTGTGACTGGATAAGCCTAAAATGCCACTAAAAGTGACTTCAAGACAATGCAAACTATCTGCATAGATTTTGAACATGTATAGCAATCATAGACTATGGTAGACTACGATCCTCATTTCCAAAACAGCAAACGCCAGCCAAACTGATGAAATAAATGACTGAGAAAAGCTGTGCCCACTCAGTTAGTATTGCGACTTTGCAAACTCTGTGTTGTAGCAATTAAGTCTTTTTGTTCTTCTTCCTACCTTACATGTCGATTCATCAAAACATAGCGAGTGTGTAAGCTCAGGGGCCAACGATTTCTTCGTTTTGGAAAAGACCAAAATGTCACACATATATCTAACCTGAAATTGCACAACCTGTCTTTTCCAACAATATTACTTGCTAGTTGCTGTAATGTATGGTTCGTGAAAAAATTAGCCTTGAAGATAAAAATAATAATATTAATATAGTTCTGCATACATGACACACCAATTCATCTCAATGAGATATCCCATGATCTCTTTACTCAAATATGGCAAATGCCATACAGCAATCAGTGGTGGTTCCTGAGTAATCTGATGTTGAATTCACATCAAATTTCCACCCCCACCCAAAATAAATAATTTCCTTTTCATATTAGTGGTTGTTTTCAGACCCCTGCCTGCCTAGGCAGATGCAAAAAATATGATTTCGGCACCCAGGAGAGAAACAGGATTCTGATGCATCCCTATGTCTATTGCACACCCATTCTTCTCAGTTCAATAAAATATGAATACAAATATGAAACAACAAAAGCTTAAGACTAATGTTACAGTGCAGAGATCTGGATAAGCTATAGAAAGGAGGAAGAGTAGAATGAGGTGAAGAGAGACTGAAAAGGAAGTGAGGCAGATTTAAGGATCAGGGGAATGCATAGCTACAAAAATGTTTAGAAAACAAGGCAGACATTGTAGGAAACAAATCTTATGGGCGCGTTATGTGAGTTTGTAGTGTGCGCGTTTGTCTCACCTCTAAGTTTCTGTTTGTTTTTGGTGAACACCGCTAATAATACAAACGTGGCCATCTCGGAGGGCATCGGTCAGAATGGATTTAGTGAGACTGATTGCTGATATTACTGTAAACATCGGTTTAAATCGTCTTTTATTTTTAACCACACTACGTCACTTCCTGGAACCTAGCTGTGATGGCCGAGAGGTTAAGGCGTTGGACTCGAAATCCAATGGGGTTTCCCCGCGCAGGTTCGAACCCTGCTCACAGCGATAACTTTCTACAAACGCGAACCTTAAATTTGACATAAATTGAAAAGGCCATGTCGATGACGCTCTCTCCACACAGTGAACAACTTAAAACAATAGGCTAATGCAGACAATGCATGCGCATTAAGGCTACATGCTAGACTAGGCTACAAGTTCCCAGCTGTCAGAGGAGACGGGGGAGGAGATTAATTTCGTTGACTTCTTGCCCCAACACCATCTCATCATCTGAGATCATGTTTTCTGAGATACACCATGTATTTCCCACAATGTTTAGACGCACGTCATCTTTATAACACAAGTTGCTGTGAGTGTTGGGGAAAATGAAAGCCCCCATTATGTAGACAAATATGTCGTACATAACCTACTGAACCTCATCTTGGTTTAGGTGTCGATATCAAAAGATTGTACCTCAGGCCTAAACTTCAGCATTTTGTGTCAGTCCTTTTGTGCATAATTGGGAAGCTGCCTGCATAATCTGTTAATGAACAAACCAATAAATCTGGAGGTTTTCGTTTTTGGTTCGTTTTAGATTGGCATATCGTTCTACGTCGGTCTATTTCTTCAGTAAAGAGTTAATCAATATGGCCAGTCATTCAGTGATGCTAGGCAACGCCTTGATGAAGCTGATAACGCTTTTGGAGGGGATTATCACATTTAAACTACATCAGAAGCTGCGTTTATTAAAAAGTAACACGCTGTAAAGAAAATTGGGCTATGGATGTTGCAAAGTCCAGCAAGATGGCCATAAGCCTACCCGAAGACCAGTAACAGCTATAGTGCCTGTGTTCTTTGCTAGTTAAAGTAACTCAACACTTTTCCACAACACACTCAGACTTGTGTGTAAGGGTTTTGTCCTGACCTGTATTTGGGACTCATATATAGTCTTTATGAAAACACAGCCTTAAGTCTGGATGCTTTGGTCTTGTGCCCAATGCACATCACACACACATACACACAGTAAAATACACTCAAAGATAACCATCATTAGCTGTTTATTGTATCAGTAAAGAAAGATGTTCAATACTTTGGTCAGCTTTATAAGATGTTTATATGTTGTGGAGAAGGGGCCTCTGCCTCCACACACATTCAGCCATGATGAAATAGCACGCTGTTAGCAGAACACAACACTGAACACGTGACAATCATATTCTGTTTAACCCCAACAACAACATGGGATCAAAATAACAACCTAATTTGTTTCACTGACTTTATAACTAAGGACAGCACCAAAATATACTGGTAAAATATTATCATTCTTAGTCCACTTGAGCAGGTCTGCAGAGGGATGAGTAGATCATCTACCTCCCATTTGCCACACTGGAAGTTTCACTGTGCATATGAAGAGCGAATGTCTCCGGTGGGTTGGCGCGTGAGGGGATGGTCGTATGCTCCAGGCTGGAAAATTATGTCTGGTTGGATTTAGACCAGAACCAGAACTGGGTCAGGTGTCTAGTGCAGAGACGACTACTTTCATTTATAGGTACAATGGTCACCTCAAGGCCACCACTGTCTACTCTGTTGCCCGGATCTCTTAACAGTTCTTTTCAGAGTGTTATGTCTCTAGTGGTGAAGGAAGTCTCGATTCATGTGCTATACACCAAACCGTGGTGGTCATTGTAGCAGATACTCAAAACAAAAGGAAGGTTAATGTTGTCCTATTGGAGCAAAGTTATCGTAAACTGCTAAATGTTATATCATATTACAGAGTACCCAACAGTCATATTCTGATTCACAGAAGTGTATGTGTGTGCGTGTGTGTCTGTGTGTTTGCATGTAATTGCTTGGTAGAAGCTTGGCCTTGGACAGTTCCGGCTAAAATTTGTTTGCCTCTACGCTTCCACTTCTATACCACCATTTTAGGTCTGACCATCTGTCCCAACATGCAACACAGTTTTACAGGTGGCAAGATCTGAACGTGGCAGTCTCAGCTGCAACTGGGTGCTCTTGATAGTCATTGTTCGGAATCGATTATCTTATAAAGAACACAGTGAGCTTGACTCTGATTGGCTGATCTGTACTACACTTAATTGTGATTGGTCTCACACCATGAAGCACAGGAACTTTATCATGATTGGCCGTACCATATGGAAAACATTAGGCTTGGTTGTGGTTTCTTTGTACAAATCAGAGTATTCTTGACTGCGATTGTCCACTCTGTAGAGAACACAGTATACTTGCCACTGATTAGGCTCTGCCTCAGCTTGGCATTAACAGACCAGTGCATTTCTGATTAGCATTGACTGGTCATTCTACATCTACTAAGCTGTCATTGGACACCAACTCACTCCTGTTCTCATTTAATCCTAGCTACTTTTTGTCAGACCGTTTCCATGGCAATCACCACCATGTCTGCCCCAGCATCTTTGGCCACGCCAGGGGAGTGGCCACACTCATCAGGCCCCACCTCTTTGCCCACTGCCTCGCCAGATTCCTTAGCTCGTGCCATGCAGTTGTCGTCATCGTGTAGACTGTTGTCCAGGGTGCTGACATTGTCCTGCTCATCCGGGTCAATGTGGCAGCGGCAAACCTCGATGCCAGAGTCTCCCGTCAGTCTGCGTTGCTGGAAGTGGCTCTGATCCATTTCCGGGTCAGAGGTCGCCGAGTCCCGTCTGCCTGGATCCAACAGAGCCGTCCTGAGGGGCGGGGAGTGGGCAGGACTGTCATCCAATGGACATGTCTGACATAAATTCGCCGTCCCCAGAATTTGCCCAGTGGTCACATCTAGTGGGTCAGAAAAGGGCAAGAAGGGAGGAGGAGGGGAGGAGAGAGAGGGAGGGGAGGTCAGAGCGAGAGGAGAGGGGGGCTGGTTTGTGCTCAAGCCCACTGTCACACCGGGAGGGTGTAAGATGATGGTGCAGTTGGGATTTCCAATGCTGCTCAGGCTGGCTTGCAGCTGTGTGCTGCTGATGTTAGCTTCTATGCTGCTACTCTTAGACTTGCTAGCCATGCTAACTGAGTTACTGCTGCTCCCTGGGTTACTGGGGTTGCTCGGGTTACTGGGATTACTGGGGGAACCGGCGATGCTGGCGCTTCTGAGGTTACTGGTGCTGATCTTGGCTGGTTCTGCTGCTGCACTTAGGCTATGGGCGGGCCCAGAATCCGGGCTGGTGATTGGGGAGGGGCTCTGTGCAATGGCGAGGACCTCACGGCTCAGCGGAGCAGGGCCTGGGTCACTATCGCCAGGTGAGGAGGCATGACTGGTAGAGGGGGTATAACTGTAGGGGGATGATTGACAGCAGGAATCGCAGGAGCAGCTGGTGTAGTTGTCAGAGCTCTGAGAAGACAGCAGGTGGGCAGTGCCCCGCGGGTAACCCACACAGCTGTAAGGAGGGGGTGGGGTTCTGGGCTGCGCTGCCACCTCCTCATAGGATGGCAGCTTCAGTGAGGCCAGGAAACCTGCCAATCAAAGCACAGCATGATTAACAATGCCTCTCAGGTAAAATGCCTCATATTTGAGGTATTTATAGCATATTTGGAATAACACCCTAACCTCACTGATAGCTTAGGATAATGTTGCAATAATTAGGTTTAAATAGTTTCCATGAAATGTATTTCTGTACAGTGAAAACAAATGTTATTAACTGTAATTTTATTAATTGAATTGCTAATTCCAAATTGAGATGTTAGCATGAGGTAGAAGCCAAAGAGTGGAGAAGGATTAGAGTATGATGAGAGCAGTTGGAGAGGCTGGAGCTGAGGGGTCTCTTGCTGAATAGGCAGGATGAACATTTATGAAGTAGATTTGTCCCTTCAGAACAAATCAAGACCTTGTTCGTCCTGTCAAGAAATATTTTCCTATAATGACCGGCAGACAATATGTTATCCCGCTTATTATACGTCTGCTTGCCAAAATGACAACAGAAAACATCATGCAACTTCAACTTGAAACATTCTTTAAACCCTTTCAAGTTCCATTGTGATAAGTGAATGCAGAAGGATTTGCAGATGTGAATCTGAAGCAAAAAACCCATTGCCATTGACAGTGGTCATTATACTTTCATTGCGGTCATTATACAGAAATAACTTATCTCAGAACCTTGGGAAGGCCCATTTAATGTGAATGGAACCTGCAGTAGGAGAATGGGAAGAGAATGTGAGTAGCTGGAGGGGGGAGGGGGTCTGATCTTACTGAGGTCGAGCATGGAGGCGCTGTAGGTGCGGGCGCGCTGGTAGGCCGACATGTTGATGTCCCTCTGCCGCTGTAGCTGCTGCTGCTGCCGCTGCTTGGCCTGGCGGTGGTGGTAGGCACAACCACAGCTAAACAGGATCAACACACTCCACAGCAGCCAGAACCCTGTGCACACAAAAACACGCAAACACATCCACAGACAAAAAAGTAAACAAACTTGATCTATTATGATTCTTTTTGAATATGAATATTCAATTTTTCATCAAAAGCTCAAGGAAAATACAGCATGATTGCTATGTGTGTTTGAATACACAATGTTTCAGATGTGATTATAAAATGGTGTAATACCATTATATGCTAGCCTGTATGCTGTCACACAGCATTTTTGCAGGTCAAGTGTGTTAAGCCCAAAGTTACCGGTAAAATAAGTTAGTAGGTTAGGTTAGGTTAGATTAGGTTAAGGTTAGGTTAAGGTTAGGTTAGCCTTGGGCCCCCTTTTGGAAAAAATCAGTCTTGGTCATCTGAGAGAAGACAAGTATCACTCTCGCACGTGTACAATAAGAAATGAAGGAAAGTGTTGAGTGCTGTATGTCTTACACCAGAGTTCATAGTAGTAGGAGCAGCAGCCGGACTCCCCACAGCAGTGTCCGCTCTGGCATAGGTAGCCGCTGGCTGTGTTGGTCCCGGCGCAGTAGCGAGGGCTGCCCAGCAGAGGGAGCACCCCTGAGCGCTGGTATTCCAGGCCCTCCTGCAGCGCCTGCCTCCAGCGATACACACGCTCCTCTGCGGGCTCCGCCATCACTGAGACACACACACACACATAAATACACATAGATCCATTGTTAAATCCATAGACAAACACAAACAAATTCCTTTGAATCTTAAGGTGACAACCATGAAAATTCCCAAATCACCAATCCATGTATTCCACGTTATGCATGAGCAAGCATAGTACTAGCCTATTTAAATATTTTTCAACATCTACTGAATACAGCAAGTCCTCAAATGTCATATAGCCATTCACATTATACAAATATACCTGTGACAAACAGTCCACTTTCCATGGAATTGCCCTGTTGTTAATTATTTGGACCACTATGCTGTCCTTAGTTTCTGGCATAACATGAACTAAATATTAGCACATTATCAAGTTAACATGCAATTACAACAGCAGTTCAGCAGGCTGTTCCCAAGAAGGGTGGGATGGGGGGAGTGGTTGTGATGATATGTGATTACATTTTCTTACAATAAAGTCTAGAGTATTAGGTCTGTGTAGCTCTGTTTCTCCTTTTTGTGTATAATTGGGATGAGTGCATTTTAACATGCCATGATGAGGGACTCATACATTTCAACCATAACTATACATAAATTGTTATGGGGAAAATAAGTCTGAATGTAAATTATAGTTTTTACTCAGAACTCGGGTGTGCAGCATTGGTGTGTTTGCTCAGCTTGTTTCTAAATTTGTCCATGAGTTGGTTTTATGTGTGGCTGGCTATACACAGTGCCACATGACTACATCTGCAAGTGATAATTTAGAGCAAAGGTCAGTCATATGTGTGTGTGTGTGTGTGTGTGTGTGGTATACTATACCAGTAATAGGTTACTAGGATGGATAAATAGATAGATAGATAGATAGATAGATAGATAGATAGATAGATAGATTAATAAATGTGCAGCTGAAGCATGAAAACTAATGAAATATCACCAAATTCTGATCTGATTCTGTTCCTACTGGAGATACGCACAGATGGCATTGATCTAAATCGGATTTCTTGTCACGCAACATGGTCCAAGTTGGAATCAAGAAATGTGTTGCCATGTGGCTCTTTGCTGTCATCACACTGTTCTCAAAACAGCAGATCTGAGTCACATGTTAGTGACCAATATTACATTACAGCCAGTCACTGTGCTTTTCTGAATTTGTACAAAGTCACCACCCCTAGATCCAGAGTTAACCATTTTGTGTGTAACTGCCACCTTTAAGGTGCAGCTCTGCTCAGGTTTCTTCAGGTAGAACAGAGGCTGATACGGGAGAAGAGGTTTAGGCCAAACACTCAGTAAAATAGCAGATTAGGTCAGAGGTTGACATTAAAATGAAGTGTGTTCTAAGACACACTGGATGTGAAATCTGTACTGATCTAGTCATCCCAGAATCAATATCATTTGCAGCGTGAGGAAAGAAAGGAAATCTCCCACCACGTGTGTGAGAGGGCCACACATCATATTTAATCCAGTGTAAAGGCTATAATATTCCACAACCAGGCTACAATATTGCACATGCGATGCTTATTTTTGTCCATGTTGTTTGTCAGTGAGGGAGTATTTGCAAAAATGCTGTAATGAGCTAAACTGGACTAAAGGGACATCTGCAAGCAAAGACTGTAACAGTAAGTCTGCAACAGTGTTAATTATGAGTTAGAAGAAGTTAGTGTTAGTGCAAAATGAATATGCTATTTCCACCAACATCCGATAAAATTAAGTGGGACATTTAGGCACAGTGAGTATTGAACATCAGTTCTGTGTGCTGATGCAGGCTACTTCATTTGATGAGAGTAACAGCTGGGGTCTGAAAGAGCAGCCATGGCTGGGACACTAGGGTCAGATAGGCTAGAATATTTTTCCCCTGTTATTCGCCACATAAACATCCCGTCAGTTACATCAAAGCATATTTAGGCTGCATTGGCTTTGGTTGCTCCATGCCCAGCAGAGAGGCTGTTGGTGGCACTGGTCCAAAGTGCATATGACAGTTTGCAAACAGTAGAATGACAGGTCAGGGCAGTGGCCTCAAAGAGACTTGTTACATCACCATGAATTAATCTCCATTTGCAGCCTGGGATTACTCAAATTACAATGCTGTTGCCTCAACTGTAATAGTGAATTGAGAAACTTGAACCTCCTATTTTGCTGTTCTATGCAGAGGAGACATTGAGTAATCTGTTTAGAAATCTTGTTTGACATGGTTGGAGCTGTTATAAAAATCTTTGAACTGCAACCATTATATGTTTATAGTAAATACAGTCAATGCAAATCATGTATTACGCCTGGACTTTGAATGGATTCAATACTATCAAAGGTCTTAGCAGGTGTATTGCAGGTATATCTGCAAACCCCCCCACCCCCAAACCGCCAACAGACAACAAATGTGATGGTTCCCCTATTGCATCCCCAGTGTACAGGGCACACACTGGGATTGACACACATCATGAATCAACGCTGGTATCATGCCTCATCGTGTCAGTCATGCCATCATGCCATCATCACATAGGCACGCTATCAGAGCAATTAACATGCAAACATGTCTTCCCACAGGCCCGCTTCAGTGTGCGATAAATACAAAAATGGAGGGCTCTCTGCGATTTCTTATTCACAACACCAGACGCCAGTCGTACAGGCACAAAGGCGGAGGGAGGGATTATGTCATCAGGTATATCAGTCGACGAAATATCTCACCGTGCCTCGCGCAACGCCGCGTTTCGTCCGCATCTTTCCGCGAGGGCTGAAACGTCGATCCTTGCACGGACGATCCCGTGTCCTTTGATGGATCTCCCGGTGTCCCTCGCTGCCTCCACCTGCCACCAACCCAGCAGCCTCGCCAATCGGGGCACAGGGGCAAAGGAGCTTCCACGATGCTCGAGCTCTGATAGTGGAGGCTAATTTTACAAGCACAAACCGCATCGGTCTCTGATTGGCTTTCAGCTGCAGGATGCAAGCCAATCGCGTTACAATGTCCTGCTGGACTCAACTTATCCTAGCAACACCCGCAGCAGAGCCAAGTCAAATAAATCAAATCATGGAGTTGAAGAGAGGAGACAACATAAATATGGTCACACAAAAAGCCTGCATGTGTCTGCAAATCTTATTGGCCTACATGTCTGTGGCAATACACATTTTTCGAGTGTGACAAATCACACATCCAGTATTCCAAATTTATTTGACGAAATCTTGCTGCCCATCCGCAGCTATTAGACTTCCTTGGCTACTTCAAACATTTCGGGTTGTTGCGGTCTTAAGCCACCTCGACTGCGCGCGGATCTGCCCCTTCTTAAGAAAGCGCAGGCGCGTGGCAATAGTGCTGGTGGAGAGATGATGGAGTATTATTAACCCTTGTCTGTAGCTACCTTCTCAACGCAATGGTGACTTGTTCTCTCGGTACTGCGATCAGGTGAAGCAGGGAGAAACAAGAGAGACACAAGAAAAGAACGAGTAGGCCTACAGTTGAAAAAATGGCCATCAATCAAGCCTCTTGCTTGCTTGTTGTTGTGTGCAATGTAACACCTTGCAGCAAAGAGGTGAATACGTGTACTCTTGAGAAGGCAAACCGTGGTGTGGACAGCCACCTCAGCCGCAAAAAGTAATGTCAGGCTTGAAAAGTAGGCCTGCACTTTGATTCTTAGGCCACTCTATTGTATAATAGACATTCAAGCTAGGCTATAAAAAAATAAAACCTGATTGATTGAAGCCGTTAGCCCATTGACACTTTACCCGCCTCACAATTAACGCAGATAATGCATGCCATTAAATGTATCATGTTACGCCTAATTTGCGCTATAGCATTTCACGGAAAGAGCAATGAAACATCTCTGTTCACAGACTGAAAGAATATCAAAACGAAACGTTTTGAGAATGTTGGGAAGGTAACATGACATAGACTGTGGGTCTTAGGGGCAACTAAACCAAGCCATCAGTTGTAGTATATCCAGAATAGGATACGGATGAATACTCTAGTCTTTCTTCACCTTATACTCCACTGTAACTTATGTTACAGTAATGGGTTTGAAGCCGTTTTCTGTGCTACATCAGTTCACTCTACTGCCACACGAGGGCAGACTGAGACTGTACTGTAAAGGCAGACTGAGACCTTTACCTTTGAGTTTGGAAGTATCCGTCAAGCCTTGGGTGCGTGGTGATAGGAAGTGGCGCACTATCTTGTTGGCAAACATGTGCCTCTCTTAGTCAGAAAAGAATAAAATGTTATAGCCTACGATTGCACCAGTCATGAAAACCGCTCAGATAATCAAGGCCATTGTTTGTAACCTATATCCATGACACATTGTGTGACCATGCAGGCAAACTGTGGACAAAGGCAAATTAATTCGTCCTATTCCTCGCTTCTTTAACACCTAAACGTGCAGTTCTTGCTGGGAAAATGGAATTCTTTTGTAATGAAAAACTGTAAACTGCATTTCACACATGTAAGCTACACGAGCAATACTCCGCCAGCACCAGCACATCTGTCGCGCGCGCGCTCACGGGTACTAGACCCATCCCGCACTCAGGCGTTAATGCTGAGTGTCTGATTCATCGCATTTACGTCGTTTCTTCCCAAAGCGCTTGGGGGAAAGCTCAGATAAATAAAGTTCATTTTTGTACTTTATACAAGATTTTTTTTTCAAAATAAAAAAGACCAACTGTGAGTTTGACAACGTTTGCGAGGACTTCACAGAAAGATGCTGCGATTCAACGTCGTGATCTTGGTAAATAGCTTATCTTTTATTTTCGCGTTTTTAACATTTATAAGTATTTTTGAAGCAGATTTTAAAAAATGTAATTGATCAAAATACATTGTGTACACTGTATAGGCCTACATAAAAACAGACAACACTCAACTTTATGAATGTGCCAACCATAGAATATATCTGATTATCCACAAAATTTCAGTTGCATTTGTTTATTGTGCATTTATCTATTTTGCTGTGTTTATTTTTAAATGCCTGTCAGCAGCTTAATCTCCCCTGGTGGGATAATACATTTGACTTGTTCCATAACATAGCCCCATAGATCAAAATACATAGATCAGATCAGACCTTGATGAATTTGAAGTTTCATGTGGATGTTTTGTAAATTTGCATATTTTCCCCCATACCTTATATTTTCTGAATTCTGTGTGTGTGCAGTTGCTGCTTGTAAGCTGTGTGCTTGGGTGGCATGATTTAGATAACACTGAGTTTGATTGCTGGCCACTGGACGATCCAGATGAGCTAAATATGATCGATTGTGGAGGTGAGTCTGGATTCTGGATTACCCAGACTTGGGGGACGGGGGGGGGGGGGGGGGTTTGTTGGCCCACAGGTGTCACATATGTAAGGACTTGTCAGTAGTGATGGAAGATGGTTACAGTGTAGGAGGGTCAAAAAAACAGATTTTACAGCAGCTCAAGGGAGACAGAAAGTGTGTGTTTTTCTTCTGACCCTTCACTTTCTACATTCCGTCCTGTAATTCAAAGCTAGTATTGCCAAAGGAGTATTGGCAAAGGTCCATTTTCTCTCTTTACATCTCAGGACTCATTGTGTGTTGTTGTGTTTCTCCATGGGGAGTGAACCAGGCCTTTAATACACCAAACCATGTTTGTGGTTAGGTTGGGTTCCATACAGTTGAACCAACAGGATTGCTATGAATGCAAGTGTTTTTTATGTTGATGTCACAATTTTTCACTTTACAGTATCTAAGACACTTGCAGTAGCCAATACTAATAATGTGAAAGCGCATGTATGAATGCCTGTTTGAATGCATGATTGTTCTTTGTAAAATACTTCAAGCTGCGTGTCCTGCATGAAAGGCACTATACAAATCCATTAAAATGATATTATTACTCATATTACCATATTATTATATATTTAAATATTATTATTAATAATAACAACACCAATAACAATAATAATGAATTATTATTATTATTATTATTATTATTATTATTATTATTATTATTATTATTATTATTATTATTATTATTATTCATTGTGTGTGTGTGACACAGGCCTAGAGATGGCGTGGGTGGTGCGCCCCCCACAGCGAGTGATCACTGGGCAGGAATTCAATGTGATCTATTCTGTGACTGTGAAAGACAACTTCTACCAGTGGGCAGTGGATCACCACCTTTTCACACACAGGTTTACCCTTCTCTCCCACACTCCACACTGACACACACATACACACACACACACACACGCACACACACATTTGTCCCAGTATCTGTGTCTGTATCTTTCCCTCTCTCCATCCATCTTGACCAATTTCTTGACCCCCTTCCCCTCTGCCGTCCTCTCCTCTGATTGAAGTGTGTGTGCTGTATTGTTTGTGTTCCTCTGCCAGCTCCATCAGTAGCGCAGCAGAGGCTCGGCGGTTCTGTGAGGAACACGAGTGTCCCGACTGGAAGGACGCAAACGGAGACAACTGTTGCATCCACCATGCCAACATCCACTCCTGCCCCATGAGCTACATGGTAATGAAATGAAAGCACAAGAATATCCACACATGCTAACAGACCATGCTACATGCTCACTCCACATCTTTCTCCATTCTTTACAACTCTGTAGGATCAACTAGAAAGTTTAGTTAGTTTAGTTTAGCAGAAATTAGTTGAGACTGTTTGTTTGTACTGGTCAGCTGCACTGAGGTCATGTGCTCCTTCATTTGGTATAGGTGACTGAGCGAATATGTGGTCCCTGGATTCCTGACGATGGCAGGATATTCACACACACCATTTCAACCGCAGGCAAAATGACACAAACTAACTGGACAGCCAAGGTACCAGTGAACACACACACACAAATACACACAGACACCTGCTTTGAAAACACTGCTGAAAGGAAATAGAACTATTGTCATTTAACCAGAGAAGTTGTATTAATGTATGTGTCTGTGTCTATAGGTGGTCTTGACACATATTGGTGTTACCTCACTCATTGCTCACATCCGTGTGGGGAACATGCAAGTTGCTCTGGAATCCACAAGCATAGTTGTCTCACCTACTGGTATGTGAGTGAGTGTGTGTGTGCATGACTGTATGATCTACTTGTGGATGATGGGTCCTGGAAGATGTTGTGCTGCTGTGTCTGTGCAGAATGTGTACGTATGTTTGTACATTAACATATTCACTTTAGGTCAGTTCACTTTCAGATCAGTTTTATTTCTTTATAGAACCATAATGAATATTGTAGAGCTCTCTGTTTGTGAGCTTTGAAATCACAAGGAATTTGATCAAGATGACAAGAAGTGTGAGATGTCAAAAGACTATGTGCGTGTGTGTTCTTGTGTGTGTGTGAAGTGTGTGGGGATGGCGTGTGTGATGAGGATGAGCTGTGCTCCACCTGTCCCGCTGACTGCTCTGACTGTCCCATGAGTCCCTCTGTCAAAGCTGCCATTGGCCTTCCGCTTGCCATCGTCGTCCTCAGCTTCATTCTGACTGCAGTGGTGAGCACTTACACACACACACACACACAAACACACACACACACACACACACAGAAACAAACATTGATTGAAGTGTTTCTATCCTTTGTAGTGGTTTCATTATCAGAAACAGAAGCTTCTGTGGGATGAGAGTTGGATCATTGATTTCAGCCATATCAAACAAGGTATTCATCACACCTCTCATATGTTTTAGATTTCAGAGTGCGCATGTGGTCATTTGCTTGGATTGTCACTGTGCATGTTTGTGTTACTGTATATGTAACTTAATGAAAGCAACACAATGTAGGAACTGGAATTACTCTTTGTCATCAGATATTAATATCCTGGGTACTAAAGATGAGTGAAAAATGAACACAGAGGGTCAGTTAAAACAGGTGTACAATACGCACAACAGCGTCAAAGATGCCATTGTCTGTATTAGCCTACAGTGCATCATTAAAGAGTTTAAAGATGTTATTTTAAGGTAAGAGGACTTAGTGTTGCACTTAATATAAGTTTAGGAGGAACATTACATAAGTTTAGGAGGAATATGACAAAATTTAGCAGAATTGCCCCCTTTTCCTTCTATTAAGCCAGAGACTCATTCACTGCCTACCTGCTGGAGCTTTAGAGGCAGCTTTAGCATTTCACTTGCAGATTTCCATGAAGTGGTGAACAAAGAGCATAAATTGTGATTGTAATTTTAAGGTAAATTCAGAACTTAAGTTAGTGTAAGTGAAAAGAATGAATAAGGTAGAATAATAAATAACAACAAACAAGTACTCATTACGTGCGTGCACACACACACACACACACACACATACACACACAGACACATGACACACACACCTACATACATTCATTCTATCTGTCTGTGTGTGTACAGATTATGTTGCCCGGGCAACTACTGGTAGTGTGATGAGTGTTCCTCTGGCCAATAGCGACTCCAATGCCAGTTGTGTGACAGCCGTGAGCTCCTGCACCACCAACCCAAACACTCGCAAGCTACCCTACACACAAACTGGGATTTAGTGAGTGTGTCCACACCCCTCCACACACTCACGCATACAAACATACATACAGCACTGGTACTTGTAGACACATATACATACGGACAGTACTCACACACTCACACATAGCAAGACCTCCAAGACACACACACACACACACAGACCAATAATAATCCAGTTGTCGTAATCATTGCAGTGATGGACGAACAGTGGCTATAAAGAAGATCAGAACTAAGAGTTTCTCCCTGTCTAAGACTATACGACAAGAAGTCAAACAAGTTCGGTGAGGCAAATGATATTTAATGTTTTATATTATGTAACATAATGTGACTGGTTCAGAGGGATCATTGACCAAAACATTGTTTTTTGTGTGTTTGTGTTTGTGTGTGTGTGCATGTGCATGTGTCCGTATGTGTGCCTGTGTGTGTGTGTGTGTGTGTGTGTGTGTGTGTGTGTGTGTGTGTGTGTGTGTGTGTGTGTGTGTGTGTGAATGTGTCCTCCAGAGAGCTGGATCACCCAAACCTCTGTAAGTTCTACGGAGGATGTGTGGAGATTCCAAATGTAGCCATAGTTACAGAGTATTGCCCCAAAGGAAGTCTGAACGATGTGCTGCTCAATGAGGACATCCCACTGAACTGGGGCTTCAGGTACACACACACACACATGCACACATACACACACGTGCACAAACACACACACACACACACACACACACATCACACATTACACAGTTACTTATGTAATGTTATACACATCGCAGAAATTTGTGAGCACATTATAACAGTCAGCATAGGTATTGTACTTCTGATACAACACTGTGACTATGCTTCTGTAAGTAAAAATGTATCCAGGTCAAAGATGCCCTAGTTCAGTTCTAGATGGATTAACTGTCAACTAAAATGACCTTTGTATGTGTGTGTAACAGTAGACCAGTATAGGAGCTACACTAGATATACAATGCACTTTTCACGTCCCATACCCCAGGGGGAGCTGGCTGCCTGTCTAGGTATTATAAGTCACTGTATTATAGGTAGGTAGGTATGTATAGGTATTATAAGTCATTGTATTATAGGTAGGTAGGTATGTATAGGTATTACAAGTCATTTGGAGAGGGAGGTCTCTCTCTCTCTCTCTCTCTCTCTCTCTCTCTCTCTCTCTCTCTCTCTCTCTCCCTCTCGAATGGCCCGCCAGTTTCAACACTGTGTTGTCTCGACCAGCGGGTTTCTCACTTGTCACAGCCTTCACGAATCCTACTGGGGATTGAAAGAATTACCACCCACCTTCTTGAATTTAAAACCTGTTGCCTGTGCATCTTACATTCATACCTCTACATTGAACTACATGCACTAGGTTAGGGTCTCCAGATGGCAGGACTGTTGGCTAGACCTCTAAACTTTAGAGTAGATAAACCTTTCTGTGTACCTGTGTCTGTGGGGCCCTAACAGTGTGTATCTCTGTGTGTGTGTGTGTGTGTATGTGTGTTTGTACATCTGGCTGGCTGTGGGGTTTGGTATGCAGAACTTGTCTAGTCTCTTGTCTGACCAAGATTTGGTTAGATATGACCCCTGTGGTCGGCTTCGAGTGCTCTTGTGTCCTCATTGATGTTGTCACGTGTTCTGCTGAGAGTGTGTGTCTGTCTGTGTGTGTGTGTTTGAGGGTATGTTGCAGTGTGTGAGCTCTCAGTGAAGTCTTTGCAGGTCTTCAAGAGTGTTGTAGTGCTTCTCTGTTCCTTGTCACCACCTGTGTCACTCTCTCAGGAGTTGCTTTGAGCACACTTGGAAATTCAGTTCCTCTTGGAGCACTTGTTCCCCATGCTTTCTTTTAGTTCTGTTTGGTTAGGATTAGTACTAACTGAATGCAAGTATATAACTGTTATTAAGTACACTAAGCTTCATACAGTCACCTCAGTTCAGTTTATGTCCATAAGAAAACAAAATGAATGTGCTGTATGTGTTTGTGCTTTGATTTGTTGTGTTAATACGTGTCTAAAAGTTTTGTAATATGAAGGTCTGTCACTGCTTCTTGGTCGGCAGGTTCTCCTTTGCAACAGACATTGCCAGAGGCATGTCCTACCTGCACCAGCACCGCATCTGCCACGGTCGCCTCAAGTCCAGCAACTGTGTCATCGATGACCGCTGGGTGTGCAAGATAACAGGTGATTGTTTGATAGTGTCTATGTGTGTGTGTTGGGGGGGTGGGGGAGGGTGCGGGGGGGTGGGGGCAATATGCAGCAATGATGTACAGTGAAATAAAACCTACTGAACACTTTCCTATCTATGCTTTTGTTTTGTGTACTGCTACAAACTTGTATTTGATGGTTTCCATACAGTATGTTAACTAACTAGATGATGTAACTGTAGATTATGGTCTGTGGTCATACCGGCGTGAAGATGCTGCAGAGCCTTTGACAGTTTATCAGCAGAGGCTGAGGGAGGTGTACCAGGCCCCTGAGAACTTCAACACACACTCAAACATTGAGCCCTCACTCACAAGTGATGTCTTCAGGTACACAAATACACACACACTCACACACACACACACACAATTTTGCCAACGCTGCCAACTTAAACAAACTTGACTATGATACTGAACTGCATTTGAAGCCATTGTAATGCCCAGTCCAACACTTCATCCTGGCCACATTTTGTTCTATGTTACACCATACAAAACATTCAGTGTTGTTCCATTGCATGCAAGAAGTACATTTGATTTGGTTAAAGAATGGTTATTCACAAAGAAATCATTCTGTTTCTTGTTGCTATACCAGGTGTGTAGTTAGTGTATAGTGAGCACTCTGCTAAACTGTCCCCTTAGCTGCTCTGTGATGGCCTCTCGGAGCTCACTGCTTACAAAGTGCATTGAAGTGCACATTAAAGCCTGTAAAAACTGTACACTCATATACACTCACTCACGCACTGAGCCTGCAATCACAAGAGATGTGTTCAGATATGCATGCACACTCGCACACACACACACATACATATAGACAGCATACATACACACACACACAAACACACACTAGTGTAGAAACTATGAACTACACTGCCTCGAAATGTTTTAAGAAATACAGCAACTACCAACACACTCATACACTCACACTTCTAAATCATGTTCTGTGTTTGTGTTTTCTTGCAGTTACTCTATCATCCTTCTGGAGATTGCCACCAGGAGTGACCCAGTGCCTGTGAGCAGCTTTCATCTGCAGTTAGACATTACCGTAACCATTCAGTAGTGACTGACCTATGGACAGTCATACAACACGGATGGATATGGCAACTGTGTGTGTTTGTGTGTGTAACAGGTGGATGAGAGTCCCCAAGAGAGCGCTTGGTGTCCCCCACTCCCAGAACTCATCTCTGGGAAGACAGACAGCACCTGTCCCTGTCCAGCTGATTATGTGGAGGTACACACACACAGATACACACACACACACACATGTCCATGTCCATTAACTAGCACCACACTAATCTAGGTGTGTACTTCCCAGCTCATCCGTAGGTGCCGAGCCCTTAACCCTGTGCAGAGGCCCACCTTTGAGCAAATCAGGAAGTTTGTCCACCGCATCAACCCCAACAAAGTCAGTCCAGTGGACATGATGATGAATCTGGTACTGGCCCCACAGAGACACATACACATTACGCAGTACACATTCAACACATTCATCTGAATGTGTATGAATTCACACATTCACATACAGTACATGAGATTATGGAATTTCAATTGCAATTACTTCATAAGTGTGTGTGTGTGTGTGTGTAGATGGAGAAGTACAGTAAGCACTTGGAAGTTTTGGTGGCAGAGAGGACTCAGGACCTGATGCACGAAAAACAGAAGACAGACCGCCTTCTATACAGTAAGAGACAGACAGAGAAAGCGGGGACTGGGTCAGGGATAGGGGGTTGTGCTGCAGCTGGGCACAGCAGCTGTACCTGGTACTCATCGGTAGGCCTGAGTTCGGCCCGTGGTGGAGTGGTTCAGTTATTTTTATACACTGGCTCTTACAATAGTATTGTCTCATGGCACTTTACAGAAGGAGCACCCAAGAGCAACAGGAGCAAGGAAAAACTCCCTTATGTTTAGTTAGTCTAGGAAGAAACCTTGGGCAGATCCACAACTCAAGGGGCCAACCCAACTGCCAGGGGTCATGCAAGAAAGGTACAATCAGTAGACTACAAGTTATGGTTATGGCTAAGCATCACAATAGTTCTAATATATTGTCCCATAACATTACATGGTAGTCAATCCATGGGTGGTTATCAAGAATTATGACTGGACAGTGTAGTAGCAGCCAGACATAGTGTTTAAGTCAAGGAGTGAGATGGGTCATGAGGGTAACAATAAGGGTCTGTTTTGACAGTGCCATTGTGAGGGCAACAATAAAGGCAAAGGCAAAAAAAATATTTTAAACTTGTAACTTTAACTCTTTTTTTACTTTTTGAGTATGTACATCTCTGAACACGTGTATAAAGTGTTTTAGTGTGTGTAAGAATCTGCGTCCATGTGACTGTGTTAATGACTGCTGATTGGCTGTTTACAGGTATGCTGCCAAGGCAGGTGGCAGATGACCTGCGCCAGGGGAAGCCAGCTGCTGCTCAGAGTTACGTCAGCGCCACTGTCTTCTTTAGGTTAGACCTGTGTGTGTGTGTGTGTGTGTGTGTGTGTAAAGACATTGCAATAATGGTACTAGAGCCTGTAATCCAGAGATGAAAGGCTAGCTACTTCCCTCTCTCTCTCTCTTGTTCAGTGACATAGTGGGCTTCACTCACCTGTCCAGCAGCAGCACTCCTTATCAGGTGGTGGACTTCCTCAACAAGCTCTACACCACCTTTGATGACATCATTGACAACTATGATGTTTACAAGGTGGAGACCATAGGGGATGCATGTAAGTGTGTTCTAAGATGTGAACCACGTATGTGTGTGTGTGTGTGTGTGTGTGTGCGTGTGTGTGTCTGTGTGTACTATGGTTGTGAGATAATGACGCATGTTAATGCTGTGTTATTTGCAGACATGGTGGTGTCTGGTGTCCCACGGGAGAATGGGATCCGGCATGCATCGGAGATTGCCAGCATGGCCCTGGACCTGGTGTCCGTCTGCAAAAGCTTCCGCATCCCACATAAGCCCAACAGCCAGCTGGAGATCCGTGCAGGCATCCACTCAGGTTACTCACTCAGCATCTCTGTGTGTGTGTGTGTATGTGTGTGTGTGTGTGTGTGTGTGTGTGTGTGTGTGTGTGTGTGTGTGTGTGTGTGTGTGTGAGACATTAATGTTATAAAATGTGTAAATAAATGGTATGTATGGTGAGGAGATGTGTTTTCATTCTGCACTGTGGGGAGTGTAACACTGAGTGTGTGTGTCCCATCTAAAGGTCCAGTCGTTGCTGGGGTTGTGGGGACTAAAATGCCACGGTACTGCCTCTTTGGTGACACAGTAAACACTGCCTCCCGTATGGAGTCTACCAGTGAAGGTGAAGCTTGCACACAGACTGCACACACACACACACACAGATTAGCAGCTGTACTTATCAGGTCCCATATGCTAAGAAGCTTGTCTTTCCAGTTCTACCATTTTCCCCATATATTTCTGTTAATTTTCCATA